>RJWT010008472.1:0-26242 GCA_004365215.1 Cuniculus paca | reverse complement strand
AGTGTATCACATCCATATTGATCATGGTATATATGTTACTATATGAGTTAAATTAGTTTGATCTGATAAGTAAAACATTAAGTGTTGCAGTTGAGGGCTAATTAACCTTTATACTTTACTTTCCCTCTTGTAGAATTAAGGTTTGGTTTAATTCTGTAGCTTTTTATAGGTAACTGAGAAAGGTTTTGACTTTTCAAGTGTCCATAGAACCATAGTGGATAGCATGGCTTTAAGCATGGGTTGTCTTACCTAACTGTTGTGCCTGGCATACATTAGGGGTTGGGTATACAAGTGGTTCTGGAGGTCAGCAGACTGGCATGTGCTTTGGCTTTACTTGGAATTTTGACGATTTGCATATGTTGTCTGGTCTTATCTAAGAAGCCTCGGTTTCTTCGTTTTTTATAATTGAGGTGTCATGCACTTACTTTAGGGAACATTGTACTAAATATTATAGTTTAAGAAAAGATTCTAGTACAGTGGCATGGATATGATAACCTCCCTCTCCATGGTTATAACAGTTCATTCACAGATATTATTACTATTTTGTAGCCATCAAGCATTGAACTCTCCTCTAACTACAACATCTCTTTGGGGCAACATACAATGATATGCCTTTTAGGACTTTTCTTCAGTTTTGTATGAATAAAGAGAGGCTTCAAATCAAACTAACTAGTCAAGAAAACAATAAGTCCAGTTTTAATAATAGAAAATAGATTCCAAAACAAAATGTCATGTGCATTTCATCCATCTGTGATGTCTTTTAGAACTGTAGAGACCTGTAGAACTTAATGTTGGAACCTAAGTGGTTACTTAGGTGAATGAGACAAATATGAAATTTAGAGTTGAAATTATTTTGTTGCTGCAGGCACCTCCTTTGTTTTAACAAAAACAGCCATTTTGGAAATATTACTACATATTTGTATGGAATTCTTCATCTTCCTACTACTTATAATACTTTATTTTAAAAAGTGTCTGTAAATCTAAACAGGAAAAGTATCTGTGTTTCCATGGGAGTCCATTGGCATAATTGAGAAACATAAAATAAAGATGAATAGCTATCTCAGCTGTCAAAATAGAGCATTCATTTGTAGCTGGTAATTTTCCCTTACAATAATCCTTTGATAATTTCCCAAGAGGTGTCAGATTTGGAAATGCAATTTTCAATTCTCAAGAAGAATCTAAATTTCAACCAGTGTCATGACTGTCAACTGAAAGGCAGGACAAATAGAACAGAAGAAAATCTTATTTCATTTTCATGATCACCTTAAGTGGGTTCAAGGAATTTGTGTTTCATGTTTATTTCTTTTATGTGGAAGGAAAAATAAATAACTGCATGTTGAAATTACAGGCTGCTGATATTTTTTGAAGATGTTAATTTCAAGATCATAATGAAAAGCACTAGTCAGGCAGTAAATAATTCTCTATATGTATATACATGCTTGTAAACAATACAATATTATGATTATTTTAAAGTACTTATAATCTACTCACATCAAGGACAGATATTTAATAAATTTACCTAAATCCTGATTTCCAATTCAATTATATGTAAAATCATATTTTTCTACCCATGAAATTTCTGGATTGTCATGTTGTGTCAACTCAATAAATCACAATCAAAATTAGTTTCTTTCATCGTGACTAAAAATAAGATATATGTGCTTTATAGTACTTTCTAAGCTCTTTGTTTGTAAAAACAAGTTAAATTAATTAAGTTATTCTTTCTGTTTGTAGCAATTTAGGATTTGAGTACAAAAATAAATTAGAAGCAGCCCCTTAGAGGATTGAAAGAGATAGCATCAGTAGGCATGGGCATGGACTTAAGCATCATGTAGCAGTAATTCAGAGGATTGTTAGAAAGGAGACCCTGTGTGTCTGGGAATGAAGGGTAACTGAGGAAGGACTATTTCACAAAGAAGGAATATTTGGCTTTGGTTTTATATTACATGGAGTTGGGTAATGGAATGATGAATACAAGACACAGGTGGAATATCATAGTGGGTGAAGGAGCATGAAAGGTCCAGGGAATGATAGATGTCATTACAAAATGTTATGGCAAATGCAAGACTGGAGATACATTAGTACAGATTTGGGAACAGAATACATCTCTGTATCAATCACACATCCTTAGTCATACATATTCAATAAACGCGAAGGACCTGCCATATCTTATACTTTTTAAATATCTAACTTTATGTATAACTGATTTATAATTCATTGTATTCCTGGGAAATAATAAATGATGATAATGAATTTAGTCACTTCCTTATTTTTGTTTCAAGATGAAAAGAGCCCCAGGATGTGGGAGAGTAGCTCAATGATAGAATGAGTCCTTAGCACACAAAAGTTCCTGGTTCAATCCTCAGCATAAAATAAAAGAGTGTTGGAATTATATGTCGTTGAGTTTTTGTTTGACTAATATATGTTGAACACCTTGTATATTCCAGAAGGTGAAAAAGCTATGGTGATATGGCAGTCAGCAAAACAAAACTCCTGCCTTCTCCTATGGTTAACATATTATCTGTACTACAGCAGTCATGAGATACTGATTGGCATTCATAAAACTGTGTTGTGTATGAAAAATGTAAGACCGTGCAGATAAAAACTAACGATCAAATCTTTCTTTCATTCACAAACACACACACAAAAATACTGTTTTATGTATTTAACAGGCATTAAGCCTACACCATGGTGAACTAGAGAAAAAGGGAATAATAGGAGGAATGAGAGTAAATAAAAGTTGGAATTTATTTGAAGTAATCTTTGAAAGTGTCCTATTATATTTAAATTGATCTTTGTAAAACATTTCTTTGCTCTGCATTTCAATTTTCATCATTGTTTATGAATAACTGTTAAAGCTGCTGAGATGGCTATTAATTTTTTTTTACTATTGTGTTCATTTATCACAAATACCTTGAAACATTTGAAATACCAATTGTTTAGACAAAAGCATGTATTATTCATTTAAAACAGAAATTATTAGTATTATAAATATAACTAGAAGGGCTGGGAATTTAGCTCAGTGGCCTGAGCGCCTGCCTGGCAAGTGCAAGGTCATGAGTTCAGTTTCCGGTGCCGCAAAAAAAATAAAAAAATAAAAAAAAATAAATATAACTAGAACAGACTATAGTGTCAGCATAATAAATTTAATGTTATTTTACCTCTATAGTAAAAATTGATTGGTTTTCACTGTTTTATGAAAACTTTCTTGTAGTTTAGGTGTTTTCCAAAAATAGCAGAGTAAAAGTTTGAGCATGTGTCAGACTATCTCCAATAATAAACATATTGATTATCTAAGCCCTATACCTGTCTCCTTGAAAGGTAGTAATAGCACACATAGGATGGAATGTATTTTAGAAAAACTGTTTGCCAGCTTATCATAAGCACATCTTTTGGGATATAAATTAGCTGAGATTTTTGGAGAAATTATGTCAATATTGTTGATAGAAATATTTTACTTGAATTTTAGATCTATGAAACAATTATTTCAGTATTCCAGTAGTGATTCTCCTTTAACATCAGCACTGTATATTTAGACATTAACTTTCCAGATAAACACATCATATTATGTTGAGTGAATGTGAATTTTTAAGGAGAATCTTAGAATCAGATTAGAAGTTACACTTGTAGATAACATCTTTGCCAAAGAAGCACTCTTCCACTCATTTTACTTCAAAAGTCACAGAATTATATTTCCTACCACCTTTTCATTATAAGGTGTTCTAAATTTGCAGTGTGAGCAAGTAATCAGTGAGTTAGTTGTTATAGGAAGAAATCAATATCTGTGTGACATCTGAATAAGAAACCAGTGTGTCGTGGTAGCTGGGGTATATGAAAAGGTTCTGTAGTTCACTGTTTCCTTGATAGTCATACCTTTGAGGTATGACTTTGAGGTATGACCTTTGAGTTAACTCTTTTTGTTCAAATTATTTTTCATTAGTACTAACATGTTTGCAGTACATGCAGTTTACAATCATCTTTGAAAGGGTGTAAATGTACATAATCCACTTTGGTTATTTTTTTTTAACCTCTTCAATCTCATCTCTCTTATTCCTCCTCTAAATCATTTTCCTGGTTGTTGTAAACTAGAAGGAGACAAGAGAATAAATATCATGCAGATGGGAAGTGGTGTAAGAAAAGATGGGCGACATTGGAACTGACTGCTGAGAATGAGTCTTGGTCACAGGGTGTACAAGTGGTCTGACAAAGTGAGCAGTCCTAGTATAGCCTCAAGAGGAAGGTTGTGGATTTTCCTTGCACATTGAGATGGTAGACAACCAAGCCTAAATGGCAGGAGCTGTAGAAAGATGTCTAGCTTCTAGAGGTAGGGCTCTAGGTGTGGCGAATGATTTGTGGACTGGAAAGAAGTATTATGCTTATTGTCTTATTAATGAAAGTGAAACATTGTCTTGCTTTACTGAGACAGCACTCTCCTAAGGACTATCCATTAATTTTCTTATTTAATCTTCACAACATCTTTCTAGCATAAGTAATCCATTTTATGGATAAGAATGAGAGAACATAGAAAAAAATAACTAGATGTACTATTTTATTTTACTTTGGTATTGGGTATTCAGTCCAGCGTCTTGGTACATTCTGCACACATCTTTTACCGTTGAGCTTCTCCCACAACCTCTGGAAGTACTGGTAATATGTTTAGAAGGCCTTTAATTAATTGAGTACTTAAAATATAATAGTATGTAACTTACTGCATTCAATTTAGCCATTCAATCTGAATGAAGTAGTCACCATTGTTATGCCTGTTTACAAATGAAAAAATTGATTTATAGGAAAGTTAAAACCTATTATACAAATCCCAGAGCTAGTAAGTTCTAGAGCTGGAACATAAACTCTGATAATAATGTATTCCTTTCCTTTTGAAAAATAAAGTTTAATTTTTATATTTCTTAGCATTTAACATTGTATTTGGTCAAAATTGGGCATTATGAAAGTATAGATTACAAGGAAATCACCAATCTAACTAGATGAGGACTCAAACATTAGAAGAGTGAACTATAAGACATCTGGAAAAGAGGGCTAATAAGTGAGCATTACAGTCTCAGGAGTATGTCTAGAGGATCGCACATAGGCTATTGCATCCAGTTGAATTTTAAGTTTACATCCCTATTTCATTACTTCCTAAATGTGACTACTCATGCATAAGTTACTTTGTCTTTTTGAGCATCTCTGTCTTCAATAATATAATGGGCTTCCCAAAAAAACTTAGTAGATGAATGTTGGTATCTACCACTTGTTAAGGATTTAGACTAACCATGGTTTAGGAACTATGTAAAACTTACTCATTTTAATCCTCTAAACAGCACTGCAGAATAAGTATCATCACTCACATATCATAGGTGAGAAACTAATTCTTTTTTTTTTTTTTTTTTTTGCCGCACCAGGGATTGAACTCACGACCTTACGCTTACCAGGCAGGTGCTTAGACCGCTGAGCTAGATCCCCAGCCCCTGAGAAACTAATTCTTAAATAATTTATTCAGGTTGCTGGGAAACCATCAAACTAGGATTTAAATATATGTGATATTAAAGAGATAATTGCTTTTGGTATAATAATCAAGTGGTCAGTATAACAGTGATATATAAAACCTCTGAGAATAAGTCTAGCACATAGAGGACTCTAAATTATAATTCATACCATGAATTTAGATATTTTATCTATGTCTTTTTTTAATAATTAAAATTAATGAATATTTATGAACCTAAAAATTGTACATATTTATTGGCTACTATGTGTGTTTTGATGCATGTAGACATTGTGTAATGTCTAAAGAAGGTTAAACCTATTTCCTCCAACATTGATCATTTTTATGGTCAACACTTTCAGAATTCTTTGTGGTAGCGTTTTGAAACGAGCAGTGCATTATTTCATCTATATTCATCATACTGTGCACACCAAAGCTTCTTGTTCGTATCGGACTGTATCTTAGTACCCACTGGTCAAACTTTCTGCCAGCTCTCCCTGGCCTCTAACAATTGCCATTCTACTCTTGACTTTTATGAGATTCCATGAGTGAGAGTATGTAGTGCTTGCTTACCTGTGCTTAGCTTATTTCATTTAACATGATTCTCAGTTCTATGCATGTTGTCCCAAATGAAAAGGTTATTTTTTTGTGAATGAATAGTATGCCATTTTTATATGTGCTACAGTTTTTATGCAGTTATCAGTTGTACACATAGGCTGTTTTCATTTCATGGCTATTGTGAATATGCATTAGCGAACATGTGAGAACAGATACCTCTTCCACATGTTGGTTTAATTTCCTTTTATGCATACTCAAGTAGTGGGACTGCTGGATCATATGATAGTTATATTTTTAATTTTTGAGGAAGCTCCATGTTGTTTTCTATGATAGCTGTGCAAATTTACTTTCCTAACAATAGTTTGTAAAAGTGTCTTTTATTCTACACCTTTGGCAGCTCTTGTTATTGGTAGTCTTTGATAATAGACATCCTTACTAGGATGAGATATTACCTTACTGCATTTTGACCTGCATTTTTCTGGTTCTTTGTGATGTTGAGCATTTTTTCATATACAGGTGCAGGTTATTCCCTTATCTATGCCTCTGACTAGATACTTTTTGGAAACGCATTAATAGAGCAAGGAGGAATAACTTTTGTAATTTTACTAAAATTATTTATTCTATTTATATTTTAAATCATTTATTTCACGTGTTACTATTCCAGGAGAGCATTTAGTAATCAGAGAATTTCCCAGAAACAATCTTATTAAAATCTTTCCCAATTTCTTTATATTACTGAGGGTAGACTTGAAGAGTTAATTCTCACTAGGTTCAAGTGATAATGCTAGAACTAGGATTACTCCTTAGGTTTCTAGTGCTTTTGACAGTACTGTACAGTCTGCATTAGTTAAGTTCTAGGCTGATAAGAAAAGAATTGAGGTAAAACTAATATGTTTCTTCTCTCTGTCTTAAATCCAGGGATATATTCCATTGAATCATCTAAGTTGTTAAAGAGAAATATGTATTTTACTTAATTACTATTCTCAAAAAGTCAATTCTTGTGTTCCTTGATTAAATTCTTCATAGTTGTCCAGTAAGATTTTTGTGTGTTCTCTCACCAATAAATATTTGTAATCTAAGATGTCCTAAGTTGTCGGAATTTTGACTACATCTTTTTTTTTCCTTTCACATTCTTTTGTTCTTTTTCTGTTGGGCTAACAAACCAGCAAGGAGGTGAAACAAAATGAGCCAAACCCCTCTTCTTTTCCTTTTCCATTGTACAGTACTCTCTTTTTATTCTCCAGAAGAAAAAACGGTTCTGTTGATTCAGGAGCACATATGTGCTTGACTCTAGATGAGACAAGTTGGAACTGCTTGTAGGACCAACCAGTATAGAAACTAAATCACGGTGTTAAGAATCAAGTCTGAAGGGCTGGGGATTTAGACCAGCGGTTCAAGTGCTTGCCTGGTAAGCATGCGATGGTCAGTTCAATTCCCGGTACCAAAACACACACACGCACACACACACACACACACACACACACACACACACACAACCAAGAATGAAGTCTGAATCTTGGCCTAGTTATTTAACACATATATGTAAATTGAGCAAATTACTCTATCTCTTTGGGTTTTAATTTTCTTGTTGATAAATGGAGGATAAACATTTACTTAGTAGTACTTTTATGCTATATTTACCTTATAAACTTAAATGGCAGATCATGTATGTAAAGTATTGGAATAAATAAGTTCAAAATTAATGTTAGTTGCTATTATTAGTGTCACAGTAGAATTTAATAGGACTTCCAAGGATAAAATTATATCCTCTAGCTATTCCTTGGTGTTATTTTTTTATTCAGGCCATAAGAGTTGGAGGTTTTGCTTCATTCATTCATTCATTCATTTGAACCTACAAAAATGTTCTTGCACCACTAGACTTTGATTTCTTCTTTTGACAAAGTTAAGAGAGGATATCTATTTCATATGGTTATTTTGAGCAATAAATTGTATCTTGGCATAGGTTCTCATATATAGTCAACTGATGACAGCTGCCTTTTTATTATTTCTGTATTTTTCAAGAAAGAATTTTCCAGTGGTTTAATTTATGCTCTTTTGGCTTGTCATAGGATATTTACTTGCTTCCTGTTGAGTGAGTTAATAACCTAGTGACTTTCTATAGCAGAAAGTGTATAATATGAGATGAATTTTTGGAAAGGCAGAGAACTGGGATGCCAGATACTAATCTTGAATTCAGAAGGTATGATAATGATAAAGTAGATAAATTTAGGAACCAATTCCTATATTAAATTGAAATGTTAGTACAGTTGCATGTGAAAGAAAGTGTCTATGATTTAGGTTTAAAAATAGATGAGTGAGCTTCTAATTAAAAAGTACAAATAAATAACCTGTGCAGCTTACCTTTTTCTCAAGTTGTTTCTATTGAGTTTTGCATTTACTCATTCGCTTATCCATTCACTTAACTTCATATTTTGAATGCTTTTTATGTGGCAGGTTCTCTGGAGTTCTGGCATTTGGCTGTTCTAAAGGAGCCTGTAACTTAGTAGGAGAATCAGACATTAAATATAAATAAAGGCTAAATTTCAATCTTGATTGGTGTTAACAAAAAGAATAGTAAGGGAGTACAGAATAGTAAGGGCTCTTGACACAGGGATTTAACATGCTGAAGGTTAGAGAAAGACTCTTTAAGAAGAGAGGTGTTGTATATGAGATCTAAAAGAGTATGTATAGTACAGGATTAGATTCTGTACTAATTCATTGAAAGAATTGTCTTTACCTACTAAAATCATATTTCTCTATGTGGTAATTTTGAAAAGAAATTAAAGACAAACCTACCTTAATGATTTTATTGTATTTTCTGCTGTCCTCTAAAATGGAAACTGTAGATAGGCTCTTAAAAATGTATGAAATACAGTCATATCGTTTAGAAGCATTTTCCTTTTACTGTTCACTGAAACAGTCAACATAGGGAGGTCAAATGTCTTTCTGAAAACCTAATGCATACTTGCTGTATATTAAAAAATTGAAAAATTGGAAATAAGTATGAATCACAATGCTGATAACTTTTATAATTTTCTTTTAAAATTTCAACTTCTTTATAGCTGAATGTTTTTGATTTTAGTTTTGAAAGGTATCTATAACGTGAGGTGAATCATCTATTTTTTTCTCTGGAAATTATATCTGAAAAGATTCATGATTTATTGAAATTAATTACTTCATTATACTATTTTATTGCAGTAGACTTCTGATTTTTCTTTCCTATTTGAATTCTGCACTATCTTAGAGAAAGAAGCCCAGGTAGTTGACGAATTTCATAGAAATGAAATGAAGCACCAAGCAGATAGGTAGGGGGCGCATATCAGAACACTTGCTATGGGACTTCTGAAGATAAGTTACTGTAACTCAGAAACTTCCTGAAGGCAGATGAATGTGTATGATGAAAATGGCAAGATCTTGCTAATCATCTGGCTGCAGTTCCAAAAATGTGACAGGAATGAAATTCATGGTTGGCTTGAAACCAGTGTGTGGTTTGTAGCTGGATGCTTCTGTTGAACCTGATAAAATCCCTTACAAGGTAATCCATCTGTAGTCTCTGGTTAAAATGACTTAAAGACAGTTTTACTTTGTGGTATAACCTTACAATTCATAAATCTGGGTTTCCATCCTATCTACGGAAATGTGATGCTGTGCGACTTTGTACAGGTTACTGAATGTATCAGAGTTTCCCAGTTATTCTTTTGTAAGTTGTGACTTCATATGTTTCTCAAAAAATTCTTATGAGAAAAAACTCCCTAAGGTTTGTAAGGTGTTTACTACAATTGTGGGCATGCAAAATGAACTTAATAAACTCTGGCTGTCTTATTTTTATTATTCTAAAATAGGTACAGACATAGTATGGTATGACTTCACTTATATGCTCTGCATGTGCTTGGTTTTTTGTGATTGTTGTTGTTATTGTTTTTGTTTTTTCATCTTCTGATACTCTGAATTGCCCTTTACTTATTTAGTGGGTAATAGAAAATCTTTGATAATTGACTGTATGTTCCTATATTTAGATAGGCATATTTTATCTTCCCATAAGTGTTGTATGGTCAATGGAACTATATAGCAGTGAGACAAAGAAAAGTATTTCTATTTAAGCAGAGTTATATATAATTATTATTTTGAAATGTTTCCCATCTTGCCTTGACAATAGAGTATATTTTTGCCAACTTTAGATATACTAGTATATATAGTTTTAGAAGTTTCATGATAGCTGAAATAGCTATCATGAATATACAATATATACAATAGTATATTGTAAGTATAAAATCACAAACTGTATTTTATAGGTAACACTTAGCTATTTTATAGAAAAGCTGTATTTCTTTTAGCAGGTATTTTTTCTTCTTCAATGTATGAGTTCTCATTGTTTGCTTATTGTTCCTTCTTCTTGGGTGACTATTTCATTAGAGGCTAAGTTAAATATATCTCTTTTTATCTTTCATCTTTTGTCCATGATTACATTTTCAACACATCAAAGGAAGAAATAATTCCTGTTTTGCTGTCTTCCAACTTATGCACAGAATACATCTATCATAGTAACATTTTTTTTCATGTAAATCATGAACGATCCTGGGTCTGTACCCAAATTAGGAAAGAGATAAGACACTGTGCTGGTTTAGGAGTTGTACTACATAGTTAGCTCTGAATTTGAGCCCTGGCTTTACTATTTTGTATGAAATTATCATTTGTAAAAGGAGATTTTAATGTGACAATTTCAACTTCCTAGATATGAAATCATTTAATAAAATAAATTACTCTAAAGTGCGGTTTCCTCAGCCCTCTTGTTATTCAGAAATTTCACTTAGGACCTGGAAATTTGAGCATTTTAATATCATAGGAAGTCCTGATACAGATGTTCACTGGAGCATTCTTTAAAATAATGGGACAAAGTCTTTTCTTTCAATCTGGATCCCAGAAACTATATGTATGTTGGTCTACCTGGCTTGATAACTTTCATAATAGAAGACTGCTATAAATTTATGAAATAGTCTATTTTTTACGACAACCAACCTGGCATATGAGTGCATATATATCCAAATGTAGAGGAATGAACTGCAGTTTGAAAATTGCTCTTAGTAGGTTGTGAAAAAAAATGCTGTGTTATTATGCATTAAAAAACTTTGAAGCTGCCTGATGTCAGTGTTAGTAAAAGTTAGGTCATTAAGGTTTATCCAACTCAAAGAGTAGAGGAATTTTGTATGAATAAATTTATGCTTGCAGACTTTTCAGACTTGATTAAGACATTTCATTTTCCAATTTACAAACATGAAATATAAGACGTTTATTACCAGTGTGGTTAGTCATGCTGCTCCACATGCTAATCTTCATTTCCTAACCACCTTATTAAATTCAGAAATCAGTTCTCTGGATTTTCATTTGGTGGCTCTCATTTCAATGCCATCAGCACTAACTAACTGAAACATTTGATCTGTGCCCTCCTTTTTCTTTTCCTTAGCCTCCAGGTTACCCATGCAGTTTTTCTGTAGCTGCTGTTCCTTATTCAGTCATTGTCTTTTCTTCCCTGCCCCCTTAATATTAGCAGGGGGAGTCTATTGCTGTCAAAATTAATTTTAATTACAATCCCAGGTAAGGTAATGTTTACTGAAGAAATAACGAATGGATAAATGTTCTTCCTTTGTCTCAGCAGATTCAATCCTCTTGTGCTTTAATTCTACAGATGTTATGACTAGGATTTTCTGGCCCAGCATTTGCCTTAAACTGAAGTTCCATTTCTTTGAGATCTAACTGCATTCCTTTACTTCTCCTCAGGCTTCGTGTTTATATCTAGATTAGTAGTGGTTTTTAAAAACTCACAGTATTTGAGATAGGTTGGTGTGAGTCCTCACATTTTTTATTTTCAATGTTGTTTCAACATGGGTATTTTTAATTTCTTTTTAAAATAAACCTGTATCAGAAAGGATCATGACATTTTATTTTACAGCCTTTAATAGTAATTTAAATTTTATTTTAGCTTTTGTTTTATTGTAGTTTTTAATTAGTGAGACTAAAATTTTAATACTCTTCAATTTCAGTTTGCTTCTTAAATTCAGTTGCAAAGACGTTTGCTTGTTAGTATAAAAAGCATTGAATATTTGTTAAATATTTAATAAGTTTGCTCTAGATGATAGTGTTTCTTCAAATAATTTTCTTGGTCTATTATAGCTTACACTAAATTATGTCTGATTTCATTTATCTCTGCTATACTGACATGAATAGTTATAAATTAAGGGCATATCCTGATGTAGTAGATTGCAAGGCAGCACATATCTTAAAGTCACATAGGAATAGATTTAAACTAGGACGTGTTTATTTCATTCCATTAGTTTGAAGCTTTATGATGTTTTTCTTTAAGTATGTGTTGGTGTAACCTTGAACTTTATTATCTGTGATATTTAATGCTATTTTTTCCTACTCTCATGATTATTTAACCTAAATGCTATCAAATATACCTGCCTAGATCTGTTTGCCATACTTTCATGTTCTGCTATCAAATATAGGAATAAATATTTTGAAAATCTCTTACTACAATCGGTATCCACAGTAGAAAAAGCATAGCACTGTGGTCTAAACTAGTAAAGAACATAGAGTATGTAGTCTGGTATTTACTTTTTCTTTTCTTTTCTTTTCATTCATACACTCATTTATTTAGTGATGCAGGTTAATCCCAGGGACTTAGCACTGAGCTTCATCCTCACCCCATCTTCTTTTTTAGATTTTGAGACAGGGTCTTGCTAAGCTGCTAAGTTGTCCAGTGTGTGCAAACCTCCCAGAGTGTTCACATTACAGATATGTGCCACTATCCCCAACGTTTTTGTAGTTTTTTATAAAAGAAAGTTTATATACTAATTGCTATTAGACATTATTTTGAACATTTACCCATATTAAATGTTATTGTTATTTTTACTCATGAGAAAAATAAGCACAGAAAGATTAAGTAACTTGCCCAAGATCACACAGAATTGGTTAACCCGATTCTTGCTACTATGTTAGACTGGTTGGATTACAATCCTACCTCTGCCCCTTATGTTGTATATCCACCAGAGTAAGTTTCTTCATCTTTGTGGGCTGAGGCTTTCTTATTTATATAATGGAGAAAATTGAAACAACCTCACTGTAATGTTGTTTTATGCCGAAAATATACTTAGTCTATTGATGCTGGACACACGGCGTCTTTTAAGGAATATTGTTTCAAGTTTATGTGGCATGGAAAGCAGTTGTATCCCTGCCTTAATCAGAATTGCAGTGAGGGGTTATCATTTTCATTGTCAGGGTAGTGCCTTTGTTGTGTATACTTGTCTTGTTTTCTAGTCTCCTCTGCTAACTCAGTGCCCTCTTTATAGCTGTTGCCCCTCGCAACGCTGTAACTGTGATACCAGGAGTTTAAATGTATCCTTTTGCTAATTTTTCTTAATTAAGCCATTTTAACAATATTCCTGATATTTAATAGATCAAAGTAATAAAATAATGGTGTGAACAGGCTGACTCTTTTCATGCACTTATATCTTTGAAGAAAAATTCCAAATAAAAGAAAGGGCACGGGAGAAGGTAAGTATTTGAGCAGAGAGTTTTATTTCTTATTAGTGCCTAATAAGAAATTTTGAAGCTGTTACTTTATTACAAAGTGCACTCGTCTCATATCAGTATATCCCACTAGTCTTGAAAGGAATGAAAAAGGAGTGTTGATGAAGTCAAACACTCTGGCAGTTAAATCTCATGTATTATTTATTATGCCATCTAAGAGATCAGTGACAGTGTTCTGAACAATCTAGTTCACGAGTTTTCTACATGCATTTGAGGGATTTTGTTTTCGTTTTCATTTTAACCAATATTGCTAGAATTGAATAGTTGAGTGGATAACTTAAATTCTGCAATTGCCTCTGCAAAACTGAGCAATCTTAAATCACAGTTATGAATACTGTCTTAAGAATGTGTATTCCCAAACCGAAGATACAGTTCCAAAAATAAATACATATGTTGTTATGGAAAACAAATTCACAAAATAATGAAATCTGATATATGTTACTTTCACCTACACTTTTAAGTATATGGGCATACCTTTATCTGTTCCCATTCCTAGTCTTTCCATTAAGATAGGTAGAACATTGATAATTAGAGACATTCTGTATTGCAGTAAAATGAAATTTTAGTAATAAATGAAAATTTAAAGAGAGAATGGTATATGCTCAGCAAATATTCTGAAATTCTCTGTAATAAAGTGTTTATTAATAAAGCCTTACTGGTCTAGAATATTTTACGTAATACTAAGTAATATGAATTTTGAAAAACCATGTCAAGAGAAATGAGTGAATAGTACAGAGGTCCATTTCATTATGAGTCAGTTCTTAATAGAATTCTGTTTCAAGACAAAACATATCGAATAACTGCTAAACTATTCCTAGTTTTGTCTTCTGGAGCAATAGGAGAAAAATGCTCTGGATATAACTACAATATGCCTGTATAAACTTACCATATCCTTACTTAGCAGAAGAGCATTGCTGTGTCCTATGGCAAGTATGTCCCTCCCCAGTCTGGTTTCTCGTTTCTGATTTTGGTGACTCCTTGTGGAGGATATATTCACAAGTGAATAAATGTTCATATTTATTCTGATAATATGCAAGAACAGTCAACAGTAGATTGTTTTGGTTCTAGGAATGATTATATTACCACATGAACTTACTTAAATTTTTTATTATTTTGTTAGTTTATAGAAAGCTTTTGATTTAAAAACAAAACAATGCTTCTTATATTTGTTTTATACGTAAATTATAAGAAGGCCAGATACTGTTTATTCTATAGTTGGGCTTCTGGTCTTGAACCAAATGTAGAACATTTACATCTTTCCATGTAGTATTGGTTTTGATGTTTTTTTCATTATTATACACTATCAAGGTGAATTTCAATCCTAATTCTGAAACCAGTAACTAAATCATCTTTTGTGGCTGAATGATGAAATAAGGACATCTCATTAAATTGAAACGGAAGCAGCAACTGGTATTATTTACATATACATTAAAATTTCATTGAAATGCTGTATATTTATCTTGCTTTTATCCTTAATATATGTTATATCCTTAATGTATATTTATTCGAAGAAAATACGTTAAATGTTTTATTACCTCAAAAACCTGCTAAAAACCAATCTAAATAAAATATAAATGAAGAAGATTTGCTTTGCAAGAATTTAGTGATTGCCTGTTGGTTTTTTATGTTCGATTTTAAAAAATAATTACAGATAAAATTGATAATTACTGATTTTTAAAAATTACATAGGTATCTACCTGAATATCTCTGCACCTCTCGTGAATGACTTGTTCAGTAAATGCCATGAATTTATATTTGATTATTTATTTTTTTATTTTTGTAAGGTTTGAGCAAATTCTTAGAAGTTTGAACTCATTTCCACTGGTTAGTTTGTTGTTTTCTTACTGTTTTTCCACACATTTGTTCAGAGAATAAAATGCTTAGAAGTGTTTTTATTCAGTAATATCCTTTCTTATATCCTTTCCCTTTGATGGAGAAATGCAAAATGAAATTGTATTTAAAAATTTGAACTTTTTCCTGGGCTACAGTAGTATTAGGTCATCTTCCTCAAGCATTGCATTTAATTCTTCTGTTTGCTTTACAAAGTGATTGTCAGGAAGTTCAGTTTGTTCTGGGCTTTAGTTTTATTGGAGCTGTCCCTAAAATATTGTGTCCATATATTTTCCCTGATGTGTCCTTTCTGTTTTTTTTTTTAAACATGCCCACTAGTCTTTATATTTTTTAATTTAAAAATCTGTTTTTACTTTCATATCACCTTGTATAGTAATAATTACAGTTTTTATCTCTATTGAGGTCTCTGATTAAGAATCATTCATTCTTCTATTCTTCCGTAAAATAATTTTTTATAACATATAAGGGGATTTTTAATAACTTAACTTTAAAAAATTATATACGTTTTTCACTTCTTTCAATTCCCATAATGCTTATATCAAGACTTATTTTCTGCTTGCTGACACAAATTACACTGCACCTGTCAGTCCTCTTCATTTATCTTTTCTGTGCTACTTTTGAAAATGTCTCTCAGGTAGATCATGTAATTCCAAGACTTATGCAAATTAATAGGGACTTCTTCAAAAAATCCCAATATTTTGTGTCCTCTGATTTGTTCATAGTCTATTCAATATCAGGAAAAGAATTGTCCAATTTACTCCTGCAGGCTGTCACTAATATTTCTGCTTTTATTGTGATCTGAATTCTCTAGAGAGTGTTCTTAGCCTTGATTTATATAGTATTTTCCCTTGTTCTATTATGTTCAGGATTTAGAATTTAGCAATATGACAGAATTTAGTAATATGTTAACTAATATCTAACTTATGAAATTCTTTTTCTGTAATTTTTTCAGTGTGACATCCAGCACAGTGTTCAACTAAATGACTTGTGTCTCTATTAGCTCTATGATGTAGCCCTTTGCAGTTAAGTGATACATTATCTATTCCTATCTGTCTGGGTTAGTTCTAATAATTGCTGGTTGAACTTGAAATTGCTTAATGTAAGAGTTTATCAGGCATAGAAATAGGAGATCTGATTAAGAAAGTAACCAAATCACATGCTTTTTGTTTCTAAAACCAAAGGAGTAAAAGAGAAAAGGCAAAAGAATAAAGATTCAATATAGTTAAGACAATTACTGTGCCATATTTTATGTTTTAAAATGGAAATAATTGGTACTATACAATTAATTTCTATTTCTGCTTCCTTTGTTAACAAGTTATTTTTAATGTCCTGTCATCCTCATTCCCTCTAATACTAGCTTTTCCTTTAGTATCAACTAAATGTGTATAAATTCATTTTCCTTTGTTGCATACCAAGTAGCATTTTACCACTGTGATATTTTCTCCATTCAAATGTTCAGTGTATTTCTGATTTTATGACTCAGGCATATTATATCTTGTCTCCAGGGTGCCACTTTGATCCCAGATACACTAAGTAACTTGGATGCTTGCAAAGCGAAACACTTTGAGTAACCTTTATATAACCTACTTGGCTTAGCTGAGTGTGTGTATCTCAAATTCCCTCTTCACTAGCCAGGATTATTAAGACTCAGTTATGCCACAATAACTGTAAACCCAAACACCAATCATCAGCCGTTCTCAAACAGGACTTAGCGCTTTCCCTTTTCCTGCACTGTGGAGGCGAAATCTTAGGTCTGTATTTAGTTTTGCTCGGATTCAATTTTTTTTCAATGTTGTCTTTAAATTCACTTAAAACTTGTTTTGGAGGGCCAGGGATATAGTTCAGTGGCGCCATGCCTACCTAGCAAGTGTGAGGTCCTGAGTTCAATTCCCAAACCTCACCCCAAAAACAGAAACTTTTCTTTCTTCCTTCCTTAATATTTCCAAAAGAAATAACTACATTCAAAACTAGTAAATCAAAACTGTACATAATTTTTGAGGAAAATACACACAGAAGGAAATTACATGTTGATTTTCATAAATGATGAATTTTCTTTTTATCAATCTCTCAAGAAAATTTTCACTTATACAGTGAAAACAGTTTTCTTTGGGAAGGTAGCACATTCATATTTGCTCTTAAATTTAGGGCTTCTGATCATTTGTTTGGTTGGTTTCTTAAGACAAGATCTTAATATGTAGTCTAGCCTAGCATGGAAATTACTTTGTAACTCAGAGTGGGCTTCAATATGGATCCTTTTCCCCCAACTTCATGAGTTCTGAGATTGCAGGTATGTGCCAGTACTCCAGGCTTTAAATTTACATTTTGAGAACAAAATGACATGGAAGTCAAATTTAAAGAAGGTCTAAGAATATTGACTTTGGAGCTAGGCAAATTTTTGTTGCATTGCTAGCACGGTATTGAATAAGTTTGTATTTATCATGGGCAAATTAATTGAGTAACCTTTAAATTTTCTTACATTTAAAACACAAGCAATTGTTCTTGTCAGCATTGAAAACAATAAATTTTCACTAGCTCTTCAATAGCAGACATTTTTAAATTTTCTTTCAATTTAGCTTATCTAAAAAAAATTTATGTGTATGTTCTAATCATTCAATACATCTATCTTCTTTGAAGATGAAGAAGGGATGAGGGTAAATTGAAATTTTTCCATTTTAAATTGCAAAAAAGTCTCAGAGGCATATCCAACTTGTAGCAGTTGTGGACAAGATTGAACAGTATAATTTCTGTGTAGAATACAACAAAATGTCCACAATATAATGCATTTTACACAAATTGTAACACATCTGTATCCAGTGCCTCATCACTAATGTGAACTGACAGTATGCACTTTTTGCATAGGAGGACCAAATGCTTCCATGTCTGGGCATTAGAATATTGTCACTTAAGACATGCCTTTTTTTTTAACAAAAATTAAGTTCATTTTTATTTGCATTCTTATTTTGTGCAAATGACCCTGTGTTTTTCAAGTGCTTGACAGATGTGAAATTATGTGAGCTTGATTCTTACAGATGTGAAATTGATTGCATGATACCTGACGTAATAGTACATTGTCACTTACAAACACACATGTGGAACATTGGTACTGCACTTTGATCAGACTATATGCTAGGAAGTATTGTCTCCTTCAGGTAAAAATAAGGAAAAAGGAGAATGGACATGTTGTGAGGTACAATCAGATAGTCCAAAAAAGAATACAATTTTTAAAAAATTTGGGCTTTGTTACAAATAGATGAAATATATGACCTTGGATAAGTTCCTTTCTTTTGAAGTGAAAATAACAAAATTTATCCCCTAACATTGTTAGGGATGATTAAGTACCACCATGTATGCAAATGTGCCTTGTAACTTACAAACTTTTTATTGCAATTGGCAGAGGACTACAAAGGGTTTCCTAGATTCAGGAACTTTCAGCTAGTTCACATAGTATTACACCAAAGATAGAAGTTTCTGCTCCATCCCACCCTCTTCCCTTTTTCGTTTTCAAAGAAGCTAGATGTATTGAATTATTAGACATATTAAAAGATAAAATAACCCATGCCATAAGCAAGTTTTATAAAAAGACTTACATACAGAAGGCTGCATGAAGTTCTTTTTAGCATATAATTTCTTCAAAACTACCTAAAAGTTTCTGATAATTCCTAAATAGATTATATGGCAGAAAGCATACTTCTCTGTAAGAAATTTCTTTCAGGTGGATTTGCTTCTGAGAATATACTTAGTTTTCAATTTGAAATAAGAAAATTATTCCTGACCTAATACACGGAATTTTTTGAGATAAACTCAGATGGAAGGAAAAAAATGTTTGCAATGGAAAGTAATGAAAATTTTATTATTTTTCTATGACACAATTTCAGTGTTCTTTTCTTCTTTTGACTATTAGGGTCCCATCTTGTCCTAAAACTTGAGGGAGACTAAGTCTTTCCCTATATTGATAAAAATTTTGTTCAATAATTTGATATGGAGGCTTAGCTGATTTTGTGACTGATTTTTTTCTTTTTTTGCTGCATTTAAAAGCATTAAACAATGGGTGGTTAAATTCTTACAATGCTAATAATGTTTTTATTATATATTTATGGCTATTAATATAGAAATTCTATTAGCAATTATGCAAAGTGCACTTACTTCCAGAAACAATACCATACTCATGTTGCCTTAATAGTTTAGTATATATGTTCATATAGGAAGGGAAACATTTCCTTAAACATTTTAAGATAGCTTTGAAAAATACATTCTCCCATTTTAACCAATCAAAAATGCCCTTTATGGTATCTTTTTAAAATAGTAAGTTATTTTAATCACATTTTAAAAGTGATTTTCATGGAAGATTAACAGAGGGTCATGGCTTCAATATATTTCTTACAGATGTATTCTGACGTAATGTGTAGCAAACAGGAATACTCTAACAACTTTGATTTTCAAAAAATGTCAGTTAAAAGGAATCAGAGGGCCGGATCAGTGATAGGTCACTTTCACTGCATGTACAAAACCCTAGATTTGATCTCTGGAATGATCAACCATGATCAGTCTTTGGACATTTATGTATGCATGCATGAATGTATGTAGTCCTTTCATGTTTGCAATACATAATAGTACACATTCATAGTTCTTGTGTGATGTTAGTACATGTACATAACACACCTTAATTCTTTTCTTATCCCCTTTCCCTTCCCTCCTCCATTCCTTGATCTCTTGATCACTTTGAGAATGGTCTATCTAGTTGGGAAGCTTAAATATGAGTTGGTTTCTTTTATAGTTTTATACACTTTTCCTTCTGTCTCTCTCTATTTTTTTCTTGTGGTGCTGGGGACCAAACCCTGGGCCCTGTGCATGCAAAGCAAGAACTCTACCACTGAGCAACATCCCCAGCCCCAAACTCTTTACTCTTAAAGGATAACTTTTTCCAATAAATTATCAGGGAAGAATGCTGGCATATTTATTTTTATAGGTGATCTGCCTTTTCAAATTCACACATTACACATGTGCATTCACACATACACACCCTGTAGTTCAAGGCCCAGATTATGTACGGCATCAGGAGATGCTCTATTTCACTTATTTATTTTTTGAGATTTTTGTCGTAGTTTTTCCGTTTGTTCAAAAGTTTGGTTCAGTTCTAATATTTCATTGTCAACTTTTTATCTGGTTGATATATTTGTTACAGTGGGGTAGTAAGGTCCCCCATTACAATTATATTAGTACTTATTTAATTTTCCATGTCTATTAATATTTGTTTTGTGTAGTTGGATGCACTGGTATTTGGTGTGTGTATATTTATGATTGTAGTCTCTTCCTCTGGTATTGTTCCCCTTATAAGGATGTAGAGACCTTCTTTGTCTCAATCATCTTGGCTTGAAATTCAATTTGTATGCAAATAGAAAAGCTACCTCTGCTTTTTCCAGGGTCCTGTTGCATGGAATATTGTTTTCCATCCTTTGATTTTCAGTCTGTGCATTTCTTTTTGAATTAGATGTGTTTCTTGTATGTAGAACATTGCTAGATTTTGCTTCTTGATCCATTCTAACAGTTTTTTTTTCTTTTCATTGGTGAATTGAGATCATTAACACTGATGGCTATAACTGATACATATTTATTTGTCCTTGTCATGTTAGTCTTCTGTTGTTGGCTCCCTTTTTTCCCCCGTGTTCAATTGCTTGCCTTGCCTGATGGGTTCATTCATGTTGCAGCTCATGGAGTTGCAATCTTACTTATCTTTTTGTAGAATATCCTTCAGAACATTTCGGAGTGCATGTTTGGTGTTCCTGAATTTCCTCAGATTTTCTTTGTCATGGTAGTATCTTATTTCTTCATCAACTTTGAAAGATAATTTTGTCAGGTACATCAATTTGTGTTGGAGGTTGTTTTCTTTTAGAGCTTGAAGTACTTCACTCCAAGGTCTTCTTGACTTGAGAGTTTGTGTTGTGAAGTCTGCTGTGATTCTGATGGACTTTCCCTTATTGAAGATTTGTTTCTTTTCTCTAACAGCTTTTAATATTCTGTTCTTGTGTTGAATTTCTGGAAACTTGACTGTTATGTGCCTTGGTGCAGAGTTTTACAATCGTGACAAATTGAATTTCTATATGCATCACTTATATGTTTGTCAAATTCGTTTTCTCTGCTTGGGAAGTTTTATGCCATGACTTCTGTTAACCGATTTTTTTTTATGTTATTAGTGCTATCTCCTGCTTTTTTTTTATTGATTCCAATCAATTTTATGTTATTCTTCCCTGCATCATCTACTAGCTGCTGGGTTGATTTTTCATGGTCTCTTGCTATTTTTAAGAAATCTTTCTTTTCATGATCCTTATCTGCATCCTGTCTTCTATATCTGAAGTTCTGTCCTCACTTTGGCTCATTCTGCTATGTATACTTCCAATGGAATTTTTAATGAAATCCATGAAATGGATTTCATATGTTGGGGATTCATAGTTTCCTTTATTTTCTTAAGTTCCTTTTTTTTGAAATCTGTATTTGCTGTAGAGAAACTAAGCATTTTTTTTATGTTCATCATCTCTGTAGTTATCTGAGAAATTATTTCTGATTTGATTTTTTTCTAGAACCTCGTACATCTGTTTTGTTACTTCTGCTGTTACCACTTCAGAGAGTCCAGGAGGGTGACTTTTGGATTGTTACACCTCAGTGCTCCCCCCAGGTTTGCCTTTGGTAAGCTAGAAGTTTGGGGGTTGCGTGTTTTTTAAGTGTCTTCTTATTTTCTTTCTTTTTTTTTTTTTTTAGTTTAATTCCTGAGTTGATGCTTGTAAATTGCCTACGGTGTGTAGCTTTATTGCTAGTATTTAGAACTCTTAGAAAATGACTACTTCACAGAGATGTTTTCCAAGTGTGGCTCATTTTTGGGTTTTGAGTCTGTTGCAAGACACTGTTTCTTCAGTTTATTGGGGATGAGAAGTTGCTGTCTACTTGGCTCAGCCCTAGTTCTTTGGCCTATAGTATTGTTTATGACCCTGAGGAAATAACAGTCTTGGTATACCAGTAAGAACAACTGATTAGAATGAGTATGTCACCTTGGCTAAAGTGGTACAATCAGCAATAATAACAGCATCAGACACAGCCTAGAAAATGACATACTGAGTTAACTATTAACTTGCCACTTTTAATTTTATGAAGTAGTTTTGTGGTTATGTATCAAAATCTAAACGAACAAGAAAATTGCAGTAAACATGCTCTCAATATATGATGTTACCCTTAGGGGAGAAAGTTTAAAAGGGGTTAAGGGGAAAATAGAGAAATAAAAGAAGAAGAAGAGATTAGAAACAAGACGAGGACGAAGGAAGATCACACAAACGTTGAGAAACTTGTAAAGGAAACAGGAGGGAAAGAGAAGGAAAAAAATAAAGAGAACCGGAAACAGCAACAACATAAAAAAAAAAAACCTAGAAATGGTTGACACTCATATGAAAACAAGAACAAACAATCAAATAACAATATGAAACAAACAAAAACAAGAAAAGGGAGAAAAAGAAACAAAAAGAAGACAATAAAAAAACAAAAGGCAGAAAGAAAGCCCTCTTCAAGGTTTGTCTCTGCTGTCACTGGATAGAACCGTGGGCAGACAGAGTCCAGACTGGTGTTGATTAATCCCAGCAAGCCAGCCATAATTCTAGAGCAGCATAGTGGATAATCCCAAACAAGCCCAAACCTTTAGTTTCATTGAAGTTCACGGTAATTTCTGGCTGTAAAGCTGGAACATAGGCTTGTTCAGCCTGCAGCCGTCTGTGTGCCTCCTGTCAGCTTGAACTGTACTCCTGATGGTTTGAATTCTGTTTCTTGACCTTCTGCCAATTTGAACTAGGCAGCCTTACCCTGTCGCTGGGAGTCACGGAAGGCAGCTTTTCTGAGTTCTGAGCTCAGTTGGCCTTTTTCCAAGATAGCTACCCACCAGTCACCCTCTCCTTGGGGATGTCCAAACCCAAAAAACTCAGCAACCGCTGTAGTCCCTATATTCACTTCTGCATTCCACTGGAGCATTTCTCCTTGGAGGCCTCTAGGGTAGCTATTAGTCACCCTGCAGCTGCAGGTTCAAGCTGCCCCTCCCATGCAGTGAGTCTGGGCTCAGGAGAAAGCACCACCTGCCACCTCCTTCTTTGCTGAAGACTCTCTCTTTGCTCACCCTGTAGCTTCAGTTGATGCTTCATATCCTTCTGGGTCCTGGAAACTCACTTCTGTCTTTCTTCATTTTTTCATGTTGCTATGTTCCAGTGTCTGAATACCAAATCTAAGAGAGGCTATTTTGCTGCAACTTACCATTTTACCATCTTCCTGGAAGTGCCCAGAAATTTGTTATAAATGTAGAACTATGTTATATTTTTGGTTAAATTTAATAATGCACATAGTATTAGTTAAAATTTCTTTTTATTTTGAATGTAGATGTCCATTGTATTAAGACAATTTGTTTTAAAAAAAAAAACACCTGATCTTTATTATCTTAGCACTTATTTTGAAAATCAATTCATGAAATATCTGTTAGTTTGAGGGTGGGTTCTTTAATCTATTTTATTAATTTATTTATCTTTTTTAATTCAAGTAGAAAAACATTTCCAGTTACTATTATTTTATTCTAGGTCTGAAATTACATATCATTTCTTTATTCTTTTTCATAATTATTTTACTGTTAGTTTTTCTTTTCATTTCAATGTATATTTTAATGTTATCTCTACAAAGATATCTGCTGAAAAAATTATTGGAATTACATTTGAACCTATGACTGAAATTGGGTAAGATTTGGATCTTAAAATATGGAGTTCTTAGCCTCTTTAATAAATGGTGCTGGAAAAACTGGCTCTACACACGCCAAAGATTAAAACTGGACCCATATCTTTCACCATGTACTAAGCTAAAATCAGAATTGATCAAGGATCTTAGTATTAAAACAGAAACATTAAATCTGCTGGAAGATAAAGTAGGTAACTCTTGAAAACTTTGGTGTAGGCAAAGACTTTATAAACAAAACCCAGATTACACAGGAACTATGACAACAAATCAAAATATTGAGTTCTTTAACCCATGAAAATTTTATATCTTTTGATTTGCTTAGGTTTTCTTCCTTTTTTCTCATTAGTATTTTGTAGCCTTCAGCATAGAAATCTTTAATATGCTTGTTAGATTTACCTTTATCTCATATTCATGTCATATTTTAAAATTTGTATTTGCAATTTTTCTTGGTAGCAGTAAGAATATAACTGTCATATTTGTAACCACTGTGTTTACCAAGGTCAGATATATTCAAGGTTCTTTTTTCATTAGTATATGTTTGTAATACATAATGAATACATACATTGTGATCAGTTGGTACATACACATATTGCATCTCATCCATTTTAATTCCCCTTCCCCGCACCTATTTCTCTCTTCCTCCATTTGTAGATTATCATCTAATCTCCAAAAGTTTCACCTCCCTGTCTATCTTTTGCTTTGTTCTTTAAATTATTTATAGTTTGGCTTTCTCATATAAAAGAAATGATGCAATATTTACATTATGTGTGTGTTTTGTTTTATTTAGCTTTGCTTTCAAGGTGCATCCATTTTCCTACAAACGACTCAAAGTTATCTTCCTTTTTGTTTGAGTAATATCCAGTGTGTATATACATCACATTTTCCTTACCCCTTTATCTGTTGAAAGATAGACCACTTCCAAGATTTAGTTATTGTGAGTTGTTTATGTATCACTGTAACAAGATGCCTTTAACTCTTCTGGAAAGATACCCAGAAGAGGAAGAGCTGAGTCAAATTAATTTTTAATTTAAGTTTTTAAGTAATATCCTTAGTGATTTCCTTATTGGTTGTACTAGTTTATGTTCTGACTAGTGTGTAAAAGAGTTTCCTTTTCACTCACAACCTTGCTAGCATTTTTTGTTTTTGAAGTTTTGTTTTTGATAATATTTTGTGGGGTAAGATAGGGTCTCAGTGTTTTTGTTTTTCTTTTTTTGCAGAGTTGCTAATCATTTTTTCACATAATTATCAGTCTTTTGTACTTCTTTTGAGTATGAGAATTATCTGTTCTTTTCAATTGCCTATTCTTCAAAATTTCTCATATGTAAGTTCATCACTGGAGTATAATTTTTCCTTTTTTCTGTTTTTTGTTGTTATTTTTAAATACAATTAACTTTTTATATTTTTTCTTTCAGTTCTTGAATATTATGCTTCTCTGTCTTCTGTGTTCCATTTCCTTAAGTAACAACGGTGTGCATTTTTGTCATTGTTCCTCATATGCAATGAATTTTTGGGCAAACTTCTTTATAGAAATTGCTATGAAAATTTTTATTAAAAAGTACCCAATAGCAAAGCAGTTATAAAAAAATTATGAAAAATAACAAAGGAACTGAAAACACTTGATTGCATAATTTGTGTAATCAAAATTACTACAATGTGATTACAGTAATCAGTAATGGTTCTTCCTTCTCTGGTTGCTTCCAAGGTTCTCTTTATAAACTTTTAAAATTTAAACAAATCAATGATTGTGTTACTTAGTATAGTTCTCTCGGTGTGATTTAGTGAGCTTCTTTGATCTGTGGACATATTCTTCTCCAAATTTCAAATATTGTCATTTTTTGAAAATACATTTTCTGGCCGGGCATGATGATGCATGTGTGTAATCCCAGCAGTTGGGAGACTGAGGCAAGAGGATTGCTGTGAATTTGAGGCCAGCCTGTGTGAGTTCAAGGCCAGCCTGAACTGCATAGTGAGACCTTGTCTCAAAGGAAAGAAAGAAACATAAAAATACCTGTTCCG
>RJWT010008471.1:0-26242 GCA_004365215.1 Cuniculus paca | reverse complement strand
CTTGAAGATAACTATACAAAATAACAACCTTTGGTATCTTCCCATCACCTTATTTAGAAAGTCTATATTGTTATTGTTTTCTGCTCTATTATTGTTGTTTATCTGTCTTTACTGTTTCTTGTTTTTCTTGTGCTTTGTTCTGCTATTCCCTCTAGCACAGAAAGGATAGATGTACATGTTTACACTTATACATGCCTAGAACGACTAATGATTTTACAAGAACAGATTTTATTGAGTATCAAGATATAAACAGCTACTTTGAAGAAAATGAGACATTATGGTAGCCATAGCTGATTTCTTCTCTTCATGTTCTGAAGTCCAATAATGTTTTTATTCTTTGATATGATTGGTTTAAGTCTGTTTTCTACTATTTGATTGCAATATATGAGAAGGTATGAATAGCTTTTTTGAAGAAAGCAAAGGACATTAAGGTAGCCATTGTTGATTTCTTATTGTCTGATTCGAAGGCCTGTAATACTTTCACTCTTTTGTCTTGATTGGTTTTATATTACTTTGTTTTGTTTGAATTTATTGTGTGTGAAGGTATACACAACCATTTCAAAAAAAACCAAAAGACACTATGGTAGCCATTGTCGATTTCCTGTTGTTTTGTTTTGAAGTCCTGTATTGCTTGCATTGTTCTGTTCTGATCTGCTTTGTTGTGTTTAACTCTGTTTTGTTTTGTTTTGTTTTATTCTCTTTAAAATAAAAAAAAATTCCAAAGTAGGTGAATAAAGTGATTGACAGTCTATCTCCTGTGATCATAGGGTAAGATCAGTTTTTCTTGGAATAACTACATTGTACATGCAAACAATTTCCTAATGTGTCAAGTGCACAGAGTTCTGTGCTTACAAAACTATTTGTATTTTTTTTTAAATCTCATAATAAAAATGATAGCAGTTGAAAAAAATCTTTATCTTGACAGACTAATGCCTATAGTGGAAAATCTCTGTATTCAGTGAGACTTGGTGCTAATAGAAAATGCCTTTCCGATTGAGGCTGGAAGAAATAGCCAAGTACCTTTATCTCTGCTCTGATTTGGAAGATAATTTCCAATAACTTACTGATATTAATATGAAATTTGTTTTTAATTTTGCTTCTGTTGTTAGGTGAGGTTTCCAGTGATCTCTTTCATGGTGGCAATGTTTAAATTAATCTGTTGCTCCAGATGTCACAGATTCATGTTCCAATGTGTGGATTCCAAGCATCACCTGGTGTGTAGAAATCACCTCACTTGGTCTGAAAGGGCAGATGCTGAACAATGTTCTGATCATGATGAATTATGGTATTCATGAGGCAGTGAACAGCAAACGGGTTCATTCTAAGAAAGGTTTTGTCACACTGTCCACAAACTGTGTATGTTCTACAAGCTTCGGAATAAGAAGTTAATGTCATTAGACTAATTATAGCAAGGGAAATTAAATTAATTATGCCTAGTAATAGATAGCACTGAATGATTTTCAAAAAATCACTACTGTGCTCATTAGTATCTTTGTAGTGACCTGCCCTACAGCTTCTTGGCTGGAGTGTTGCACTGATTTCTTTGTATGAAGCATGAGGATCAGGATTTTCTATCTTTGGTTTCTTGCAGAATTAACTGATACAAAGAACTGATCTAAGTAAGTTACTTATGTCTTTCCTTCCTATTATTCTAAGAATAACTATGAGCAAAATATGTGACCCAGATTTATTTGCTAAAGAACCATTCATAAAAAAACAAGTAAACAAACAAAAAGAAAACACACCATGAGAATTAACGAATTGCATTGCAAATCACCAGAAAATGTAGCCTGTTCACAATGGTGGGCTGCAAATTTTAGAATTAATAGTTATAGCCCCTCCACCAATTACTTTCCTCTTAACTTCCTTGTCTGACAAAGGAACTGAATTAGAATACGTGGTGATTGATGACCCCCTTCAAGCACAGTACATCACCACTCTTTCCAGACACTTAAGTAGAAATTCTGTGTGCCACCCAGCCAGAGGAAATGATCATGTCATTTGATAGATCCTTAGAAATGTATTTAGGTGCCATAACTAATATGAAGTCAGGGGGATGTTATACCACTTCCAAAAAGATCTATATTATACAACTTGCTGGCTACCTCACTTTTGTGTCTGAGAGAACATGTGAGATGGAGGGAAAAAATGAGACTGTTCTTAGAAAATGTGATTTTCTGAAAGAAAAGAGCCAAAGGACATTTTTATTTATAGCATATGTATTTTTAAATTGAATAAGTGCCCCGTGATATAAAAATGTCAAACCACTGTCATCATTAAACTGTGAAATGAGTTCTCTCTGCTAGAGAATGTATGCAAATAGCTTGAGCCCACATCCCTGGCCACAGTGCATTTTTTCTGCTTGAGGAATTCGAGTAATACTGACCATGTGTCCAATGATCATTGGCGACACATCCCAGACCTCTTTGAAGTAGCTAACCTTGAAAAGTAGTTAGTGAAGTGTGACAGAACAGTAACAATCTGTAGAGATCACAGTGGTAACATAAGAAGCAATTTGATTACAGCAATTCAAAATGAAATAAAAGCACTCACTGGGGTCCTTGGTTGATCTACCCTTCAACCAGGGTAGATATTTTTAAGTGGGGAAACAATGGTAACTGTTCCAAGTAGTAACACTCACCTCCAACTTCCTGTTCTTTCTGAGTTCCATTAAAGTCAGACAATACATTCCTTTCTGACAGGGATTTTCTCCTTCCATTAGTCAAATTACTTAACTAACAAGGTGTATTTTTAAAAATTATTTTGCACATGAATATTAAAGAAGTGTGGTAAAAACTCATTTAGCAGTAATAGTGTAATATGATTTTTTTACCACATGCTCTCTTTTCACAAATTTAGTAATCTACTTCAATTCAATTTTATAATATGTTATTTGTGTTTTCTAATAAAAATAACTGGTTTATTTTAAGGTATGTCCTAATTGGAAAGATGAAAAATGTAATCATATATATAAAATAATGTAAGTATATATGTTAGCTGTGTATGCATACACGCATTAAATATGTATTTTATATGGACCTTTGAGCACAATAGGCATTATTTGATGGAGTGTATAATGTTATTATTGAAGGAGAAGATCTTCTTGAAACTTACACTTTGCTTTGGCATCCTGTCTACTTAAATTGGACAGATCCTCAATTTCACTAAGCCCATAGTCAAGCCCTCATTAATTTAATTTTCACAAAGGTCAAGGTAGAAGCTGTAATACCTTTTAATGACACCAGATACAGGCTCCAAATTACAGAAAAGCCAATGATTACCTTGAGCAAGACATGGTTGCCTCGATGAACTCAAGCCTGTGGCTATGTGAACATGAGAGAGTGTGTTTGTATGAATATGTGTGTTTCTGTTATACAGGTATGCAAGACAATTGGAGAGAATTACAAAAATCTACTAGACATTGGCTTTTATGTAATACAAGGTTTTCTTGAGTCTGAGAAATGGCATTAAGATGAAGAACAAGAGTGTCTCTAGCTTTACAATAAGCTCATATAGTATTGATGGTTACAGCATAATTATGTCAAAAGGTCACTTTTAATATGGTCTGGTCAAATGTACACACCGGGTATGTGTTTACTTACTTAAAGATATGGAGCACAGCGTATTATTCTGTTTAATTTTTTGTCACAGATGTGTCATACTAAATCTATTTCTTCAAAATGAAATGCTTTCAGGTCTAATTTTCACTCTAATTTACAAATTCAGTTCAATAATTGAATAAAGTGGACCGTGATGGATCAATGTTGAAAGGGTGTTTTTGAAGCTGAAAGCATTAGTTCAGGTTCTGCTTCTGAGATTCAAAAACAAGCAAATCAAATAGTCAACTGACTAAAGAAAGTTCATTAACTAGTTTTGTTTTCTGATTTTTTTTTCTTTTAGCCAAAGCTTTTCTTTACAGAATCCTTGGGCATTGACTACGCCAAGAATATAGAGAAGAAAATTAAACTCAGGTAAGCACAAAATAGGTTGACTTGACACCCTACCACCATCAGTATATAGCAATTATCTCTAAATACTAAATCAGGGATTCTTCGAAGCAGACACAAGAGCTCAGCATCACAAGAACCCCTTGAGGGCAAGGATAAATTTAGGAATCAGGTCTCCAGAAAATGTGTGTAAAAGCAAATAATGAGCAAGCAGAAACATCCACGTCTGACTAGCCTCATGGGTAGCACTACTCCTCTCCTGTCAACTTGGTCCTCACTAATGGCTGTGACAATACTACGAATAAATCTCTGCATACACTGTCACCTTTCACATGTTTATGCCTCTGTACAACATGGAACTGGCTTCCTAGTACCCTTTACTGTCCTCCACATTGAAACGAAGGCATGTAATCTTTTCAGTTTTAACCTTCATGTTATTTCTTAGGGGTCTTCTCCGTATTCCTGCGAGGAGTGGGAACTATTTTTGCCTGTGTGATTGCGGACTTGCTCTGTCAGAGCCTTTTCCTCTGTGTTCTCCTTCTCACCTCTCTTTCCTACTGAACTGTGGAACTAAATGGGATTAATCTTCACATACTTAGTACCAAACTTGCCCGTGGTAGATTAATAAATGGAAGAAACTTTAGAATTGGAAACCAGTTCTTTACATCATCTGTGTTCTAATTTGTGAAAATGACTAGGATTCACAAGGAAAGACGGTACCTCATAGATTTTCTGATCGCTAAACACAGAAAAAATAGAATATTTCTCCATATTCTGAATGTTTCTGTAAAACTATTTGCAAAAGTTTTCACATTCTGATTCGCATTTATTCAAACTTAATTTCACTTTTGCCTATGATATATAATGGCTAACAGAAAGGTAAGATATTGAATTTGAATTGTACCTATGATTAACACTTTACTTTGTGAAATCAGACAAAAGAGCAATAACAGAATAAGGCAAAAAATATAAATCATTTCTGCCTAGCAAATCTCAGGGTTCAATTACTGAAACACATATTTAGACTTGGAAAAGATGTGCTACATAATTTGGAGGTATACTGTAAAATAAAAAGTCAGAGATGCTTGTTAAAAAGTAGGACCATATATCATTAAAGCTACTAATATACATAATAGATCTTTTCTTTATCAATAGTGTATACATTATAAAAAAGTTGATAGATAAATAACAACACACACTTACAAGTTACATAAAATACTTTGACTTCACATTTTTCTATTATTAAATAAATAATACTACTTTACTAATGTGATAATTTGACTACAAGATTCTTTAGTCTGTATTTTTGTAAAATTATTTCTTGAATGAACATTTTATTTTACTTGATTTATTTGACAGTAGCATCCATTTCTCTTGACAAATGCAGTATCATAAATAATTTTAGAGGTAATCTCGAAATTTTAGAGAACTGCTTCTGGTGATGGAAATTTTAGTAAAGTTATAACAAATTTTTGTAGACAGTGACAATATTGTGATAAATTTCCAATCTGGCATTTCAGAATGTATATTTTAAGCAGTTACAGCTTGGTTCTCATGAATTACTTTTTCATAAAATATGCTTGAGGAAAATCAGTTGATTTTATGTCTGAATTTAATTTAAAATATTGAGTTTTCACCGTGGCATTTTAGTATCTCTTTTAAAATGTCACAAGGTGTCACAAGAAAGCAGTAGTGAATTCACAGTTTCTTTACAATTCTGAATATCTGTTTACGCACGCTGTCAATACATCTTTAAATATAAGTGCCTTAGAGTTAGCAACTTGGAGTGCAAAGACTGTTCCCCAAATGATCCACTTATAAATAAGTTTCACAAATGTGTTCATTTGCCCATCAGATGGTAGCAACACAAAAGAAGCTCAGACATACAGTTATTAAGACTATCACACACTGGCACCAACCCACTAAACCAATCATGGAGCTCTTCTAGAAAGGAGGGTCCTACGTGATTGCCCAATACACAAACTCAAGAAACCATCCGTGGAATGAGATTTAAGGATGCAAAAAGACATTATTAATTATTCTGGGAAAATACCCAGAAGGGGAATATCTGGGTCGATGGGACCTCTGATCATAGTTTTTTGAGGACTCTTCAAACTGATTTCCACAGTGGGGGCACCAGTCTATACTCCCACTGGCAGTGGAGAAGGTTCCTTTTTCCCTGCAGAGTCTCCAAAATTTTTTAATTTCTTGATGATAACCATTCTTTCTGAAGAGAGATGGACTCTCAGTGTTGTTTTAATTTGAATCTCTTGAATAACCAATGAAGTTGAACTTTTTTGTTTTTTTGGTACCAGTGATTGAATTCATGACCTCACACTTGCCAGGCAGGCACTTGTGCTGCTGAGCTAAATTCCCAGCCCAATGTTGAATATTTTTCATGTGTTTACTTGCCATTTGTATTTCTTCAATGAGAGGTGTGTATTCATCTCAGATACCCATTTTTGGACTGGTTCTTTGAATTTAGGGAGTCTCATTTTTTTCAATTCTTTATATGTTCAAGATACAATGACAATTGGCTAAAACTTTTTCCTATTCTGTGGGTTGTCTTTTCACAATGTTGATACTTTCTTTTGATGTGCAAATGTTTTTAATAAGATGAGATTACAGTTATTGATTCTTGCTGTGCAGTTTGAGTTTCATTCAAGAAGTCTCTGCTTATGCCTATGTCTTCTGAATTTCTACCTACTTTGTTTTCCAATAGATTTTAGTGTTTCTATTTTAATATTTAGATTGTTGATCTATTTTGATTTTAGTTTAGTGCATGGTGAAAGACGTAGATCTAGTATTAGTCTTTGTTTTCCCAACACCATTTATTAAAGAGACTTTCTTCCAGTGAATATGTTTGGTTCCTTTGTCAAAGATAAGATGACTAAGTGTGCTTGTAGTTTTGTCTGCGTCTTCTATTCTCTTCCATTGATCCTCAGGTCTGTTCCTTCGCCAGTAACATACTGATTTTATCACAGTATCTTTGTAATATGATTTCAAGTCAGGAATTGTAATGCCTCCTGCCTAGCCTTTGTTGCCCAGAACTGCCTTTGCTGTTCTACACCTCTTCTGGCTCCAAATGAATGTGAGGAATGCATTCTCTAGTTCTGTGAGTTATGCTAATGGTATTTTGATTGGCATTGAATTAAATCTGTGTAACAATTTTGGGAGTATGGCCATTTTCATTATGTTGGTTCTTCCTGTCCATGAACAAGGGGTGTGTTACCATTTTCTGATATCCTCTTTGATCTCCTTTTTCAGTGTACTATAATTTTCAATGTATAGTTCTTTTACTTCCTTTGTTAAACTGATTACTAAGGATTTAATTTTTTTGGATGCTATTGTGAAGTGTGTCATTTCCCTAGTTTCTCTCTTAGTGAGTTTGTTGCTTGTGTACAGGAATGCTATTGATTTTTGAGTGTTGACTTTGTATCCAGATATGGTACTGAATTTGGTTATTAAGTCTAGAAGTCTTTTGGTAGAGATTTTGGGGTCTTCTACGTAGAATAATGTGTTATCTGTGAATAATGATATTTTAACTTCCTCCTTTTCTGTCTTTATTCCTTTTATTTCTCGCTCTTGTCTAATTGCTCTAGCCAGTGTTTCCAGAACCATACTGAATAGGAGTGGTGATAGTAAACATTCTTGCCTTTTCTTGAATTTAGGGTAAAAGTTTTCAGTTTTTGTGCATTTAGTATGGTGTCTGCTGTTGGTTTGTCATAGATGGCTTTTATCAGATTGAGGTAAAGACCATCTCTTCCAATTTTTATAGATTTTTATCATGGATGAGCGTGGGACTTTGTCAAAAGCTTTTTCTGCATCTATTGAAATGATCATGTGATTTTTGTCTTTGGCTGTGTTGATATGATGCATTACATTTATTGATTTGTGTGTGTTGAACAATTCTTGCATTCCTAGTATGAATCCCCATTTCTCATGGCATAAAATTTTCTTATTTGTTGCATTCTGTTTGCTGGTATCTTATTGAGAATTTTTCCAACTATGTCCATTAGGAAGATTGGCCTGTAGTTCTCTTTTTCAGCTGGATCATCCTCTGGTTTTTTTTTTCCAGGGTAATACTTGTCTCCAGGAATGAGTTATACTACTAATTTCTATTAGTTCATTGCAAAGAAGGTTTGCAGTTATATTGTTTGATGAATTTTCCATGCCTATATTTTGTAATCTGAGTGACTACTTTGAAGGTAATAATATGCAATATATTAACGATTGTTACCCCTATCTTATTTTAAAGTTTTTGTATCATTGTTTTTTTTTCTTTTTCTCTTTAAAATAAACAGACCACAAAAATGCAAAAAAAAGAATTCCTGTAGGTAGATTTAGCAGAAGAACCCTGAAATCACAGATATAGATGAGGTGAAATAGATGAGAAAAATTGAAGTCAATATGTGAATTCCTTTTCATTTACCAAATGTGGGAGGGAAAGAATGCAGAGAACAAGTCTTCCTGAGACCAGAGTTAGGGCCCAGCCACAAACATTAAATTAAATTTTGCACAAGCCAAGAAGTATGCTTTCATCTCAGATGCCCATTTTTTATATTTTCTAGGCAAAATACCCTTGTCTGAAGAACAATTGACTAAGATTTTTTTCCCAATTTGTGGATTTTCTTTTCACTTTGTTGGAGATTTCTTTTGACATGCAAAAACTTTTTAATAAGACAAGATCCAAGTTGTGGACTCTGGGAAGTGTTTCCCATGCAGTTTGACTTTTGTTTATGAATTCTCCACCTACCCCTATATCTTCAAGATTTCTACCTAGTTTGTTTTCCAACAGATTTAGTGTTTCTGTTTTAATATTTAGATCTTTGATCCATTTTGGTTTTAGTTTAGTGCATGGTGATAGGCTTGTGTCTAGTTTTAGTTTTTGGCATATGGAAAACCAGTTTTTCCAGCACCACTTATTCAAGAGGCGATCTTTCTTCCAGTGAACATGTTTGGGCCCTTTGTCAAAGATAAGGTGGCTGAGTGTGTTTGTAGTTGGGAATGGCAAATAAATACATGAAAAAAATGTTCAGCATCATTAGTCATTAGAGAAATGCAAATTAAAACAACTCTGAGATTCCATCTCACTCCAGAAAAATCGCCAGGATCAAGAAAACCACCAATAACAAATGCTGGAGAGTCTGTGGGGAAAAAGGAACCCTTCTCCACTGTTGGTGGGAGTGTAGACTGGTGCAGCCACTGTGGAAATCAGTCTGGAGGTTCCTCAAAAAGCTAGGATTGGAAGTCCCATTTGACCCAGCTATTCTGCTTCTTGGCATATTCCCAGAAGAAGAAAAATCATCGTACCACAGTGATATATGTGCGCCCATGTTTATAGCAGCACAATTGGTAATAGCCAAATCTTGGAAACAACCTAAATGCCCATCAATTGAAGAATGGATAAAAAAGATGTGGTACTTTTATACAGTGGAGTACTATTCAGCTATAAAGAAGGATCATATTGAGGCTTTTATAGGTAATGGATGTTACTTGAGACCATACTCATAAGTGAAATAAATCAAACTCACATGTGTAAATACCACATTGTCTCCCTAGTGTAAGATACTGAAAGACTCAATAAGGTACAAAAATCCCTGATAAATATGGGGAAAAGGTTCTGAAGTCCAATAATGCTTTTATTCTTTGATATGATTGGTTTAAGTCCATTTTCTACTATTCAACTGCAATATGTGAGAAGATACGAACAGCTTTTTTGAAGAAAACAAAGGACATTAAGGTAGCCATTGTTGATTTCTTATTGCCTGATTTGAAGGCCTGTAATGCTTTCACTCTTTTGTTTTATCTGGTTTTATGTTATTTTGTTTTGTTTGAGTTTATTGTCTGTGAATGTATGAACAACCATTTCAAAGAAGCCAAGAGACACTAGGGTAGCCATTGTTAATCTCCTGTTGTTATGTTTTGAAGATCTGTATTGCTTGCATTGTTCTGTTCCGATCTGCTTTGTTGTGTTTAACTCTGTTTTGTTTTGTTTTGTTCCGTTCTGTTCTGTTTTGTTTGTTTTATTCTCTTTGAAATAAAAAAAAAGAAGAAGGAGTTTATTCCGTGCAAGGAAGGGATAGTCTCGCGGACAGAGAGTGACCCCAGGAGAGGATGTGAGGGGCTTACAAACAGAAAAATCACAGCGGCAGGGGAATAAGTGCGCAGGTCAGAACAGCCTCACAGGATGGCACAGCGGGTACATTTGGGAGTGGAGGTGTGAAACAGAGGAGCTTCAATGGTCTCTGGTTGCCACAGTTCTCGGGAAAGTTTTTGTGGTCGGTGTTGCTGCTGCGAGCAGCCTGCATGGGTGAAAAGGTTGCACCCTTTAACTTCCTCCCCAGCACCCAGCATCTCGGTGCCTCTTCAGTGTTGTCCCAAAGTCATAAAATGCAGCCTAGTCTCTGAGATTTGCAAGATAGGTGACAGAAATCTCCACTTCTTTTGCAGCTAAACGACTCCACTCGTGGATAAAATATTGCTTCTTGAACTTTATCATCTTGAACTCCATATTTTCTCATAAAAGAATGTACATAAAGAACAATAAGACACTTGCAAATACTTATCTACCTTAGTGTTTCTGTCCTGCATTCTCAATGGAGATAAATTAAGCATTACAGTCTCTTGCAGAAGTTTCAAAACAATACAAACTTGAAAGGATGTCACTTACCACCATATAGAGGTACATGAGCTAGATGGGTTGATGTGCCCAGGTGGAGAGATATTTGTGGAAGACACTGAGGACTGAAATAAGATACAGAAAGAACCATGTGCCGTATAATGATGTTAACCAAACAGTACTGGTTTGCGGACACACATGTGTGAACCAAAAGATGGGAACGATGCACTCTGTCTTTAGGGTTCCAGTTGTTTCTAGGGAGGGACTCTGAAAAGATATAAAGAGGATGTGTTTTGTAACTACTACATCTATTTCAGAGAGAACTCTGAAATATTTATATGTAGAAAGTTGTGAAAATCAACTAAAGCAATGTACTCTGGCACTGATTGAGCAGTGGCTCATTGGAGTCGAGAATTTCCTCATGCGTATAATGGCAAAGGAAAAAACAATCTGCACTCCTGTGAACACCAGCTTTGCTACTGTACAGATACAGACCAGCGTGAACGAGATCTGAGCACAGCCAAGTGAACAGTGGTGGAGCACTAAGTCCAAAGTTTTCTTTTCTCCTTGTATTCAGACAAGGTTGAAAGTCACTTCCTACTGCCCCGTGCTGGGCAGAACTCGGGCAAAATGCCAGAGGGAAACCATCTCAGAGAACTGCCTCTACTTGGGCTCAGGAAACCCCCACATTTTCTGTAACTGTTAGACATAACACTGACACTACAGGGAAGAGTAGATGCCCACCGCAGCTCAATCTCCAGGAAAAGGTGACCGTGACACGGTAAAACTGTCATGCAATCAGGAGCAAGACCTCAGCTCCTGACTCCTGCAATACCAGATTGTGGTCTGAGAGTCTCTCGGTGGGTTGGTGGACACAGCAGAACAGAGATGGTTTGACTATTGTGGCATGAATGAGTTCAGCACTGCACGGTTTTGCAGTAAGAATAGGTGTGAGTCTAAGAGTAGTCCCATGGGGGCAGAAAAAGACTAGGTGCTCCCCGACCACTGAAACAAAGACAACCCCTGCATGCTTAGCATCCTAGGATCTGCTCAGCAGCATTCAGTATAAAAACAGCACCGTGGAGCTCCAGGCCAGTCGTGCCTGCCAAGCAGTCTGCATGTGCAGGAAGCTTCGACACAAGCTGCGGGCCTGCGGACAGATGATGCGAGTGGAAGGCTCCATGGGCAGACAAGCCGTCCAGCTCCCTCATCGCACATTCAGAAGAGGTGAAGTCTGTGGGCGAAAGCTGGTCTCACTGCTGGTCGAGTTGACCGAGTATCCAGCTGGAACTCGGCCTCCTGCCTGTCCTAACCAGCTTCTCTTAGTTGGAGCAAAATGGAGTCAAACTCTGGACATAAAAGATTTCTGCACCCTTTTAATATTTTATTAGTACATGTTTGTAGTACACGAGGTTTAAATTCATCTTAGCAGATAGGTACATGTACATAACACATTTTGATTCGTTTTTAATTTTTCCCTTCCTCACTGACTTCCCTCCTTCTGTAAATCTGCTTTCCCCATTTTCATTATTATTATTATTTTAGTTCATGTTTATGACACATAATGTTTGCAATCATCATGAGTATTTGGAACACGTGCATGTAAGTATATTTATGCCCCCATCTCATCCAAGAATAGGCACCCGTAATAATGCCATCGTAAGGAGGGAGGAATAAGGGACCCGGTTTGTGGCTGTGGGTGTGTTTCTTTTCTATGTCCCTGGCGCTCACACACTGAGTGTGTATTTACAAGTACAGTGCTACCTTGGCTCATGAATTTCATTTGTTCCACACTTCTAAGGAAGATGGTCACAGTGGTGTTCTTTTCCAGAAAACAGCCTTGGTTTTGTTAGTCTCCCCATGTGGAGTTCGAAAGTAGAAGCAAAATTTTACTGAATTATTTGAGATCAGAAAGAACTGCTGACGAAATGAGTTATAACTGCAGTAGCCACTGCTTTTGACTCTACAGCGTCTCACTGTGCTGTCATGTTATCCCACTTAACATGTGATACAGCACGGTTTGCTGAATTTCTCTTAGTCCATTCATTGGATCCAGTCACCATGTCTTCCCTCACTTTCCATTTATATTTTCTTTCTCTCCTTCCCCTTTCATGTACTCCCTCTCCTTTCTTCTTTTGTATGTATCTGTCATCATTAGAGCCTATTCTTTTGTGTTTTTCTTTTATTCCCTTTTGCATATGTGTATGTAACTGTGTAAGTGTTAGGTACTGTTTTCGTCTGCAGTGTATTCACTTGTTTTATCATATTCTCCCATGCCAACTGTTACTTCATAGGTCTCCTGACTTTGTGTTTCTCTTAGTTGTTTACTTGGATTCCAGCTCCCAGATCTTTTCTCATTTTCACTTTTATTCTCTGTCCCACTTGTCTATCTTTCATTCCCCTCACATGAACTCTCAAACCTCTTCTTCCTTCTTTCTTCCTGGTAAATAAACATTGTCATTAAGCTGTTTTCTTTCTCTTCTTTTTTCTTACTTTTTGTTTTTTACTTTAAAATCTTATTTTCCTAGCCAACCCTATATTATTACTATTCCTTTATTTTTTCAGTTAGTGAATTAGAAGAGAACATTTTAAAACAATTTTAAAATATGTGTAGTTAATCATAGTCAAAACTAAGAGCACGTCACAGACAGGAAGCCACTTACAGAGAGAGCTCTGTGCAATAGTTGTAGAGATTTATATTCCAACTCTTATACAGTCTTCATGACATGAAAAACAAATGAACAATGTATCTGAAAATAATCATAACCCCTCAAAAGCTGCTCCCACAGACACTGAAGTGGACGAAATTCAAAATAATCGATTCTTAAAAACCTGATATCATTATCAAGGTGATCAAAGAAGAGACAAATAAGGAACTGAGTGAATAAATTTCTAAAATGATAAATGAACTGAAAGAAAACACAAATAAGTGGCTGAATTGGTTTTGGAAAACCAAGTAGAACATGAATAAAGTATATGTCATCAAAAAGATATGGTTATGAAAAAGAATCAAGCGAAATCTGAGAAACAAAAAATCTCAATAAGCCAAATAAAAAGTCCAATTATCAATAGGGAAGGTGAATCAGAACAAAGAATAACAGGTCTTGAAGATGAAGTGAACATTTTCAATCACTGTTAATAATCATGAAAAGAAAAGAATAATGAAAAGATTGTTCAAGAGTTTCTAGACAGGGTCTGAGGGTGGTGTAGCTCGGTGGTGCAGTGCCTGCTTGGCAAGCACAAGGTCCCGAGTTTGATTCCTGGTAACCCTCACTCCCACCCAAAAAAAAAATCCAAAGAACTTCTAGACAATTTTAAAAGAAAAAATCTTAGAGTCATGAAAAGGGTGTCAAAACATAGCTTAATGTCATAAAATATCTTTTCATAGAACGCATTACAGAAAATTTCTCAAATCTGGGTAATAAGATGACTATCCAAGACAAGGAGACATAATTAACTCCAAATAGACATCACTGGAAAATAATCTTTCCAGGACACATTGTGGTCAAAATGACAGAAATTCAGAAAAAATAATATTGAAAGAAACAGCAAGCCACTTATCTGAGCAAAGTCATCAGATTAACAACAGGTTTCTCAACAGAAACCTTAAGTGCCGGGAAAGTTTGGAGTAAAATTTTTCTAACCCTGAAAAGAAAAATAGATGTCTAGCCAGATTATTACATCCTGCATAATTACTCTGGAAAACTAAAGGGGAAATAAACGCATTTAATGGTAAGGAGAAACTGAAGAAATTCATGGTCAGTATGATAGCACTGCAGAAAATACTTATGTGACTCCTAAGGAGGAATGATGAGAATGATAATGACTGTAAGGTGAAGAAGGGAAAGAATAAATTCACTGGGAGAGTAGTTAAGACAAAGAGATAATGAATCAAACACTGAAAAGCAACAAAATAACAGGAATCAGGACACAAATTTATAAATAATACTTAATGTAAATAGTCTTCACTCTCCAAACTAAAGGCACAGACTAGAAAACTGGATCGAAAAGACCAGCTACCTCAGTGTACTGTTGGCAGGAGATACTACTCATCCACAAAGACAGATGGAGCATGAAAGTGCTCATGGTGGTAAGTGGTAATAACAGAAAAAGATTTTCATACACTTGACATTCGTCTCATACAAGACTGCCCTGTTTGTGCTTTGCCTGAATCTGTTCCTGAAGAGATCATTTCATTAATTCTTGGCATTTCATTTTTACTATTCCATGGAAAATTAAAACTATGTCAATAATAATTAGTTTACCCAAGTCCTAGTAAATGGAGTTTTTATGGCAAATTAGACACCTTGCAGCTTGGAAAAGATAGAACAAAGGAAGATAATTTTTCACAAAAAAAGAATAAACTGAACCTAACTTGGGTCCATAAGACATGAGGAAATTATCACGAAATCACTCTTATACTCGTGAACAAATCATTTTAAGGGCATGGTTTCATATATTCATAACATAAAGCTATACAGCAATAATCTATTGTTAACATATTTAAAAATGTTAATATTACATTTTATTAAGAATGTATTTTGGGAAAAATGGTCAATTTTTGTCTTTGACTGTTTTCATCAGTAAATTTTGGAGGTGGAATTTGAGTCACACAGTGGGACCCTTCTCTTGAACTCTCCAAATAAACATCACTATGCTTGAGTAACTGACTCCTACAAAAACACAGCTGACTCCTTGGCTTCTGATTTAAGTTTGGGTTTGACCAAAGGAGAGTACCAACATTAGGTAGAAATGGTTTAATTAAAAAAAAAAAAAAAAAAAGACAAACTTTTTTTTTTTTTTGCCAGTATTTTTTTACTGAGTTGCTGGGAAAAACTTCCATTAAAACTTGATCATTTCTTTAAAAAATGATCTCAGTGCCTTTTAAACACCTTTCCTATAAAGATCTGTACCTATGTTGAGATAATTGCTGTCTGTCTTGCTTATTAGAGCCCCTTGGTAACTACGCTATCATTTGTTTTTCTAAAATCACCCCTTTTCTAAATTGCTGCTTTAGTATAAGCTGCTCTGAAATACCCAAATACAATGTCGCATCTCTTTCTTGCCATGAGAGTCTGAGACTGGATCCACAACCTTTGCTTTGCTCCATCCTAAAATGCAACAAATGGTTACTACCTTCCAGCTTCTCCTCTCCCTGACTCTTCCTCTGCCAACTTTGCTGTTTAAATGCATCACTGCTCCCTTGATAGCAGTGTCATTCTGAAGATTATCCCATCCATTTCCCTGTCTCCTCCATCCAACACCTATCCTTGTAGGAATCATAGAAAGGTTTTTACTTATTGATACCCATTCATTTGGAAAGCCTTCTCTTTTGTAAAAAACACATTATTTTTATTTTAAATACTAGATAAAGTGTTTTTGAGCAAGTTAACTACAGATCACTTACTATGCCAACCTGATTTAAGATCCCACTCCTGGTTTTATTTTCATTGCAATGCGTTTGCATAGCATGTTTTTCCAATCCCTCCTCCAAGGAAAAACATACCCTTAATTTTCGGTAGCATAACTTTGTCTAAGTGCTAAATAAAGTGCAAGAGTCAGATTAAATTTATTAATATTACAGTCAATACCTACTTTGTAGTTTTCATGCAAAATCCTCACGGTCATGGGATACACAGGCCCTATTTTCAGAGGAAAGGACTATATTTTCACCCACAGCAGATGGTTAAAATAGAAAGGTGTTTAATAAGGTGGCAGGGGACAAAAACAAAGAGTAAGAGAGTTCCCCAAATTCCCTAACTGTGCCAGAATTTGAGTGCTGCAAATAATATTATAAATAATTCAAGGAAATAATATCTTAGCTTCATTCATTACATACCACTAAATTGCTTTGGTCTCAAAATAAGTTTCTAGCACTTTAAGTGATAAATCATCCTTTGTAATAAGTTACACCCAACTGTACAGGCAATAACTTGTGATAGTTTCCTGTTGATTTCACTGATTCTCAGTTCTTCTACTATTTCCCCCAATATCATAGTCATATTTGACACCAGAATAATTTATTTTTGGCAGCATTCACTCTCCTTTGCTGTGTATTCTGATAGGCTCCCCCAGCATGGTGTGCTTAAGGGGCACAATATTTTACACATGATTTAATCATCTTTTCAGATTTTAAACTATGGTAAATAACTCTAAATTTTAAACAGTATTCCATCTTTATGATACTGGCTTCCTAGAGCCCGGGGCTCATGTTGAAAATAGTCTTGTGAAAACAAGGATAGCATTCACTTCTGATTATCTGTCCTTCCTCTTTACCATTAATGTCAAGCACATTCATTTTAATTGCTTTTGGTTGCACGAAATGCCTAAAACACCTCACTGCTCTGTATGACATTTACTTATATTTCAATAAATTAAATTGACAGTAACTAGGAAACCAAGTTTGTATAAACTCCTTACTACAAGTTCCTAACTTCAGAGTAAATGCTTTGGAACCAGAAATAATCACATCCAATCTATGAAAAATGCATCATCTACTCTGGAGCATGATTTTACTTTCATTATATCATTTCAGAGGAAATACTCATGCTTGCCACAGCCTCATTTAAATATACTTTATTTTATTTTTTATTAATGTTGCAACTACTAGAATTAGACACTTTCTTTTCTTTTCTTTTCTTTTCTTTTTCTTTTCTTTTCCTTTTCTTTTCTTTTCTTTTCTTTTCTTTTCTTTTCTTTTTTCTTTTCTTTTCTGGAAATGAAAGAGAATGACCAACCCAATGCTTCCTGGAACAGAGGAGGAAGACTTTGAACTGAACTTTACAGTCTGACCCCCATCAAATTTACTTTGTAAATTGAAATAAAGCTTGCTGAAGTCTCCATCTGATTGTTTTGCATAATCCTCCATGGAAAATTCAATGCATTGAGTTTTAAACATTTGTCCCTCTTTTTTCCTTCTTTCAGAATGCTTGCCACCAATTTAATTCTTCATAAAATCTCAATTAATATTTAAAAAAATAATTTTAGTTATAACTTCAGGCTTTCAAAGTCAGAATAGCCTTTTATATTTCCTGGAAAACAAATGCAGGTATCTATTTATAAATTAACTTAAAATTTTCAAGAGGTGATATATTTTTAGAGTTTTAAAGAAAACACCAAGAACTATGCCATGAGGAATGCCAGCAGCACAAAGGATGGATGGAGGTGAATAATAGATTTATTTTCCATTATAGTATTACTTTAATTACTTATTTTGAAAATCCAAATTGACTTCCTCTGAGGAAAACTCATCGGAGCATCACAGTGTTTATGATGTGCCTGCTGGAAGTGTGAAAGTCAACAGAGGCCCTGTTTAGAGGGCCTCATTGGTACTCTGGATTTTAGCTCTGAGCTAGTTGAACTGGTGTCCAGATAGGAAGAAATGTCAGAGTATACTCATAAAGCAAATTAAAAGTGATATATTGCTGATAAATAATTCTTCAATGAAAATAAAAAATGTTTTCTCATCCACTCTGAGTAAAAACTTATTGAAAAATACCTTCCATTTCAATTTTAGTATTATTATTTTAATTTAAGAAACTCTGCATAGGGAATTAATTAAGACTGTTCACCATTTTGTGTTTGAAATAGAAATAGATAAAAGTTTTTGGTCATCTCCTATGGGAAATGTATTGAAAAATATTTTTCTGAAATTGTTTATCAAGAATGACTTGATAAATGGAATTAAGTCATAAATGCTAAAGTTTTATTCCAGTCATCCATTAAACTAATTAAAACCATATAGTATTATCCTTAAAGCCCTGTATTAGTCAACACTATCTAGAGAATGAGTCTCTGGGACTATTGCTTGCTTGATATTCTCAAACATGATGAACCATTATCTTTCCATTTTGATTGCAATTAACAAATGTATAATGTCCTCTGTGCCCAGAGAGTGGATGATCCCGTACATCCCAGCAATCATATCACCCTGCAATTCAAGAGTAACTGAAGTACTCTGCGTTCAAGTAAGGGCTCAAGAAAACCAATCTTATTCTGTCATATAGGGCACTGTAAAACATGACATCTAGATATGAGGACTGCATTTTTTTGAATCCCAAATTAAAATTCATGGTATAAAAAAGAATCTTTAAAAAATGTGAACTCCAAATTCATATGGTTTATTACACACACACACACACATTTCTATGTTTTTCCTTAAATAAATTTCTATCATTGAAAACATAAAAATCTTGGAGAATTAGGGGCATGGGGAGATCACAACCACATGAATGTGCACTGACTGTGTCACCACACAGAAGATTAGTAGCTCAGATTTCCAGAGAGTTTTAAATAAAACAAACAAAACATGTCCTAGTTTACCTCAGTTACTGTTTTTGATGCTGAGACAAAATACTCTACACCCAAAGTCAAAGGAGGAAAGGTTTATTTGGCTCACAGTTTGTAGAGGTTTCAGTTCATAGTCAGCTGGCTTCCAGGCAGGGTGGCACCGCAGAGGAGAATCTCAGAGGAGAAACAGTCCATGGTTCTGGGTGTGGGTGTACACGTCCTGAAGGAGGGTGGCCTGGTTGGAATATAAAGAGATAGGAAGAAGTTACTATTGCCACTTGATGCTTGTCACCTGCTTAATGCTTGCTGCCTCGCCTGCCTAGCCACTTGTCAGGAAGATCCAGCTGAAGTCCCCTCACCATTTTCCTCAATGCAAATATGATCATTAAATACCAAAGTTCTGGCTGTCTTGTGACCTTTGTTCCCCTTGGACAACTGGTCACCCCAGGTCTCCACAGCACTGCCAGTGTGTCTTTTGCTCTTCCTTTTCACTGTGTGCTGTAACACCGAGCAGGAGATTAGAACACACTGTAGGGATTCATAATAGACAGCTAGATAAAAATCCATACCAGCTAATATCTGACTCATGAGTCCCAAGGAGGTGTAAGACATGATAGCTTTGGGCAAACGTGTCAGCTTTTAATTAAAGAAAATGTCAGGTAAAATGATAAATGACTATGTATAAACATTTCCCCACATAAAGATGTCTATGATCAATTCTCATACTGAGAAGAAGACATAGAAATCTTTTTAGAAGCAGAGTTACAACAGAAACGTTTAATATTTCTGCCTATTCCTTGATGCCAGGGTATTCATTATGGTAAAATGATTCTAGCAGAACTCTTATAGAAAACGAGTTTACATAAGAGATTGTCCCGACACCTGAAATTTAAAGGGGGGATGCTTATTTTGGCTTATAGTTTGTAAGGGTGTGGTTCTTAGTCTGCTGGCTCCAGGGCAGAACAGGCATGGTAGATGAGTGTGGCGAAGGAAAGCTACTCACCCCCTGGCAACCTGGAGACAGACCCTTCCAGACTTGGCTCTGCACCCTGGCTTTTCTGAGCAGATACCACATCCTAACAACAAGTCAGTTATAAGTACCCATCATTCAGCCCCCTTCCACCTGCCACACTTCTGAGCGCATGAGGCTTTGGGGTGACATCCAGATGGGGTAAACCATAACGAAGGTCTCGATTCCATCCTTCACAGATAAAACGGGGAAAAGAGGATCTGACAATTTAGAGTGATTGCTGGATCTGGCCCTTTAACCCATTCAGACATCATTTACTAATGACCCAGTTTTGTAAAAAGAAAAGTTGTGCAGTCTCCATAACATTATTTTAAACTATTCCAAAATAATACCAAAAAGTTCCCAGTATGGAATCAACATTTGTAAGACTGTGTGGGACATATTTGTAACATGAAATCAGATGGACCAGGATCATGCAAAGAAAAGAGAGCTGACAAGTATTGCAGAGAAGAAATCATTCACCAAAGCTAGCAGGGGGCTTTGCTCGGATCTGACAAAGACATCATGAAAGTCTTCCAGATCCATTCTGTGTAGTCTTTACAGACACCAAATTTATCATTTTTAGTAATTTGAGACCAATTTCATGCCAGTATTGTGTTTGCAACCTATATGAACGCCAAATTTTAGAAACTTCTCTAGGAATTATTTAATGCATATATTTATACAAGTCACATTTACAGTGTGTATTGAGTCTTGTGCTGAGTTCTAACCTGAGATACTAGGTTTTCTTTAAGAATTCTTTGTTAAAGAACTCAGGTATATTATCAGCAATAATAATAATATTAATAATAATAATGTAAGTACCCTGGAAACAAACAGGTCAGTATCCACAGCCTTTCTCAGACTATACACATAGGTACATTGCTAGTCAAGAAGGAAGTCAAACAAAAGAACAAGAAAACTTATACATTGTATTAGAAGTTAGATATTGTTAATGATCTGTGGGAAATCTACCATAGAAATAGAAAAAATAAACTGAGTGGAAATTTCTATGTTTAGAAAACGAGAGGAGATACTGAAATAGAGATATGAGAGCAAAAGTATACTCAAGGAAGAAGCAAGTGTTGACAATCACAGCTGAAAGTCGCAATACACTTGAGAAGAAACAGTCACCTTTGCCTCGTGGCACACATGGAGATGTGTTAGAAGAGAAGCACAGGCCGAGCTCATATGTTAAGCCTGCTCATAATATTAAGTGGGGAGTGTGTGAAGGACACAAGCAGAGATGGGCTGGCATTGAACCTTTGGAACCAACAAGACAAGGTGAGTGAAAATTGATTCAGGAATCTAATCAAATTGACCACCAGAATACCAGTTTTGATATTAACCCTGAAACATTTCTCTTTGCATTCATCAGCTATTCGAAAGTGAATAGTGTGGATAATGATAGTTATTCTTGTAATTATTGATACTATTATTTTAACAACATGTGGTTATCTATATACAATGAAATGTGTACCTTTCAAATGCACCCTTTGATGAATTTTGACAATTGCACACTGGTAAGACAAATCATGCAATATTTAAGCTTGTGTGTCTGATCTATTTCACTTAACATTATGGTGTCAAAATAATGTCATTTACGGGAGCAAACCACTTATTTTTTAAAATGAAATTTATCTTTTTGAACATTTTATATTGATAATATTTGTATCTGGACTAAAAATCATAAAAAGATATTGAATATTTTCTTCTAGGAATGCTTTAACTTTAGACTTTGTTTTGGAATAACCAATTCATGATAATACCTAGGAAAGTTAAATGAGACACGATGGAGAAAAACACAGTTTCTACAAAAGCTATACATTTAAAAGATAGGAAACCATTATCATGAAAAGATACTTTCAGTCTCCTATTTTTTATACTACTATTCACATAAGGTAACCTAGGAAAATAAAGTGCAATCAACAGAGTAGTAGATACAGAAAATGTAGTATCCACAGGGTTTAATATTATGCAGCCCTAAAAAAGAATGTCATTCTGCCATTTGTGGTAATATAAATCAATCTGAAAGTGATTACACTTAGTGATACAAACAAGACAAAAACAGATATGTACTACATGATTTCGCTTATATTTTCAGTCAGAAAAAGTCCAATTCATGGTAACAGGGAGTGTGATGGTGGCTGCCCCGGCCTGTGAGGCAGAGACAAAGACAGATGTCCATCAAGGGTACAAAGCTTCAGTGCGTAAATTAGTAAATTCTGAAGACCTAATGTGCAGGGTGGTAACTTCAATTAATAATTATCTATTAAATACTTGAAATTAGTAAGAGAATAGACCTCATGTTTTTACCACTTACATACAAATGAAATGGTGATTATGTGAAGTAATAGATATGCTAATTATCTGACTGTGGCAGTCATTTTATATATATATATATATATATATGTATGTGTGCGTGTGCAGCTTTATATATATATGTGTATACATTATATATACACATACATATATGTATAATGTTGCATATTTTTAAAGTATGGAATTTTTGTCAACATTACCTCCATAAATCTGAAAAATAGGGACACTTTTAGGTAGAAAAGTCAGTGATTCTGGGTAGGGTAAATAATGCTCACATTGTTGAAACATCCCTCCATCTACCACATTCCTTAATATTCTCTGGTATATGGTAAAACATCATAAAAAGCTGAAAAAAATGTTTAGTTTCCACCTTATATATGTCTAAAGTGGTATGAAAAAAATGCTTACAGATTAAAAACAAGTCCTTAGGTCCACATGACAGGTTAAATGGATCTTTCTTATTTGTTTTTGTTTCTTCTATAAAGTTTGGTTAGTGAGATGCCCCTTAACTTTTTCAAGCATGAGAAGAATCTTCGTCAGACTTTTCTCTTCCTAAACTTCTTCCCACCTGGACTGAAATCATAACTTGAATTACATGTTTCTTTCTGAACTGCCCAAGTCCCTTATGCCAGCACACTCACATGGGAAGCATTAATTGCTTCATGACCTGCACAAGTCACCAATCAAAGCGTAATGAGTTATTAATGTTTGAATGAAGGTTTTATCCAATGAAGGGTGCACCTTGAATTTCAAGCAGGATCAAATCTGGAATGCTGTGAATGCTGCAGTGTGATTTATAGAGCAAGCCCTATGTAATAATAGGATGACTGAGACACTGCTTCATTATCGTCATTTTTTTCTTGTCATACTTCAAAATGAAATCAAGACAAAATTAAGGCATCCTTCATCAGCAAAATATGCTGAGGAAAACATACAAAGCTATTTCCAGTTTCAGCTGATATTCTTGATCTGCAGCCTCTACAGGATCTTTCATTTCTTCTCATAACCACCCTAGTATGTCCTTGATTTTTAAATCCCATAAATCTTATTATTATTTTTATGTATCCTGCTTTCCTTATAATCTCCAAGGCCTCCTAGAATTCCTCATTCTTATTTTCTCCTTACTCCCCTATTTATTGACTTACAACTTTGTCCAATTTTCTATTCTGTCTCTAGTTTTAAGGGTAAACTTTATCTGTTCCAACAAAAGGTCTTCATGTCCTCTTACCTAAGAGAGACGAATTCCCTACTAACTACCCTCTCCTTACCAACATCATTAATTTTACTCTCTGTGTTATTTTCTCAGAACACAAACTAGATTTTGTTTCTGACAAGTTTGAACAAATGCTCAATCATTTTATATTTTCCCTTTAGGGCAAAGTAAAACAACAACAACAAATGTTTCCTCAAGTCGGTGTCTATGTTGTGTCTTTTCTCATTCCTTCTTGAACCCACTTCAAGCAGCCTTCAAACCTACCAAAGTAAAAAAGAAATGAACACTTCAGTATGTCTACTTTCCTTCCTTTTTTTTTTTTTTTTTTTTTTGCTGCACCGGGGATCAAACTCACAACTCACACTTGCCAGGCAGGCACTTGGGCCACTGAGCTAAATCTCCAGCCCCTACTTCCCTACTTTTCATCATAAATTTTTCATTGGTAAATAACTGCATTTCCATCCTCCTTACACTACTTTTCTGGCTTTTAGGTCATCAAGATTTTCTCCACTTTTCTCCTCCCCCTCTGCCTTCTCATTTTTCTTCCTTCCTTCAGTTTCTTTTCATTGTTTTTCTGATCCTTCCTCATCTTTTTGATGTCTAAATATGGAACTGTTTGAGATTTTTTAATAAAACCCTTCCAGCTATGCTAAATTGTTCATCTCATGTGTGCTCTTCCCTTCAATTTCTATACAATGATAACCCTTAAATCATATCATCTGCCTCATCTCCAGGCTCATCTCCCCAGTTATTTACATAACATCTTGACTTCATTGTCTAAAGCTGTTTCAGTGTGAACAGGTCCAGAACTGAGCTCTTAATCTTCGCTTTGATTCTTTTCTATTTGCTCTTCCTCTCTGACCAAATGTTAGGTCCTTACTTCCAGTTGTTTAGGTCCATGTATCTCAAAACATTTTTAAATACCACTCCCCTCAGGTACAGCATGAGGCCATCAATAGCATGTCTGTCATCAATTGGTGTCTATTACTCATTACATTTACTGTTAACTTCATTGTTGGATCTCCCAGCCTCTTCTACTCCTGACTGAAGTAGTCTCTTCACTGACCTCACTGCTTTTACATTGAACCTTTAGGTGAATACATGCATTTCTTTTTTTAGCAGAACAATTGTAGCGATCCTGTTATTCAAATCATATCATTCTTCCCCTCAAAGCTCTCTGTATCACGCAGAGTGAAAGTTGCCACCATTGCTAAAAAGCTTACACTTGGCTCCCTGTGAAATCTTTCACATATTTTCTTAGACTTCTTCCCATCTTTATGTTGTCTGAGCCACCTGTCTCAGTGTGTGTCTCAGATTATCACGCTGCTTCCCACAGCAGTGTTCACTTTCTCTTCCAAGAATGTACTTCCCCAAAGGTCGGCCCGCCTTACTTCACGCACCTCTCAACTCTGCCCCCGTAACACCTGGTCAGCTCTTTCCCCAGTGCCCTTTTTAAAGTTGAAAGCCTACTGCAGCAGTTCTATCATCGTTCCCTGGCTTGCTTTTCTTCATAACATTTAAACCCCTTTGAAAAATCCTTTATTTCATGTATTTTTTCTCTCTTTCTCACTATACAATTCTTGGATCAGCCCTGCCCAACATTATTATTCATTGGAAATGTGATATTAGTGAAAGTTAGTGAACCATATCATGGGTATGTTGAGTGTGTGTCTGTATTTAGACCCTCAAGTCAAGAATGGTCTGGGATACCCATTTTGTTTACTGGTCGCATGTTGACAATGTTCATTCAATATATACTAACCACGAGATTTATCATGTGTTACCAGACCTCACATCCTTCTCTCATACAAATGGGAGGCACGTGGAATGAGGGATGAAGCACAGGATAAGGTGAGAACAACAGGGGAATTGCAGATCCCAAGTTATGGCAAATCCCACAATTTTTCTTTTGCAGATGGAAACCAAAATTCCAAGGTACAAGATCTAAACATTTGTGTCAGCTTTAAACACTTGTAAAGTCAATCTTACGTTATATTTCTGCGAAAAACTAAATTTGTAGAACTCACAAAAACTTTACCTGAGACTTCATTCGAAAGGAAAACTAAATTGAAATGGAAATAGAACGTTCTCTGGTGAAGCTTCAAAGCTCAATGGCAATATAACTTGCAGAGCCCAAAAAAACCCCAAAATTGCGTACAGTGTGAGCCTTGCAAAATGCAAATTACTTTACAAACTCAAACCGTGAACACGAGGCGTGATTATCTTCAGCCAACAACTGAGCGCTTGAAACAGATTAACTTGAAATGAAGAGGGGTACTCACGGATTTGTCTTCCAAAGATGGAAAATGTAAACCTGTGTTTTATATGTAGTGAGATTTTTGAGCCCTGTAGAACTTATTGTGGACTTTTTTAAATCCCATCAGGTCTGCTAATTTTAGCCTGCTACTAATTTGTACTTAGTTTGCTGACAACTACCCAGTTTTGCATTTGTGATTGACATGAAATTCTAATAATTGCTTCTTCTTAGCATGACACTGACTTTGGTTGTGAATAAACTGTCATCTGTTTTAAGGTATGGAAAACAATGCATGGAAAATAAGTTATTTTTATAGAGTTACTACTCAAAACTAGATTTGTCAATTTTCTGACTTTGTGAATACTTGTCATTATATTTTGATTAGTGTTTATGTCATCCTAAACAATAATATAGCCTGAAAAAGAATTAGAATTAAATGAGGAAGCAACATTCTCTGCACATTTGCAAAGAAAATCTCAAGACTATGAGAAAAGTAAAGCAAAACTCAACAAAGGATAAAGGATTTTGCCAAATAATAGATGAAGGAACTTATCAAGGAAAAGTAAGTATCTTGAAATGTTAA
>RJWT010008470.1:0-26252 GCA_004365215.1 Cuniculus paca | reverse complement strand
TCCAGAAGTATGTTTGTTAGAACTATTCTTTAAAAAAAAGTTGTTATTGAGTACTCAAGCCTGCATGTCATAAGCACATTACTGTCCCACTGAGTCACATAATAAACCTAAAGCTACATAAAATACACATTATCTAGCTGTTTACAAGGTCTGTGGATTACATTTTTACTGTCAAATTTATAGCCACCTTCTTTAAAAGGCTCCTCAGAAAAAGAAGATGAAACTAGAGAGATATTAAATAATTCAGTTTAAATTCTATACAGTAAAGTAATAGCTCATTCCACACAGAAAAGTCAAGAGTACAAAATTTAGGTGATGTTACTAACAGCGGCTTCACATAGCCAAGTTCAACCTTTCCATTGCTTGAAAGTCACAACTCCATTTAGTAAACAGCCAGAATGCCATGAATCCAGATACTGACTCCCTACAATCTCAAGGCTACCATGATAGGACAAACGGTGTTTTCTAAGAGAAAGATTAACAACAAACATTTAGAGGAAGCTTTGGAAGGTAGCGATTGCAGAAGGAAACTTTCCCTTCTACAACACTACTAAGAAATGGTATCCTGTACCTCTGATCAACAATACTTCTAATAAACACTGCTTTCATGGAAGCCTTATAATACCCCCTGAACTGACTGTCTTGACCTTTAATTAAAAAGTTTTGACTCTTTACAATAGCTACAGTTTATTACAGCTAACTCGGATCTATACAGAACAAGTTTATTCTCTCACACTGACACTCTTTAAACACATGAAAATGGAAATCATTTTACTTTGTAGAACTGTTAAGACAACAGAAACCTGTAGTTCCCAGTCTTGAAGATAAATTTCGTGCAGGTATCCCAGGAATTAAAGACCAGAATTTTCTCCCTAAACACAAGCATCCTAATTTTAATAATGCAAATGTTAGAACTTACAGTAACTCTACTACTCCTCTAGTTGATAATTTGTTTTCCCTACAGAATGACAAATAAATTAGTAGTTTTTTATTCAGATTGATGTGGTATCCATAAAGGCAAAAGTGGAGATTCCTAAAGCACAAACAGAAAACACTGGAAGAATTTTAGACCTATCAAAAAACTTACCCTCTAATACACTGTTTTCTATGTAAGATAAATCCCTTGATTTTTAACATATATTAAGATATACTATTTGGTAAATACTGGGTTAGGCAAAAATGAAGGAGCAGCTACAGATGAATATTAAGGGGTAAGGTTGTGTGTGTGTGTGGGTGGGTGGGTGTGTATGTAAGCCTCACCCTGGATATCTGAAATGCCAGACAGTGTATTTTTAAGGAGACGCTCATAAAAAGTAACTAATGTGTTTTTCACAGTAATATGGGTATAAACTTAAAAGATTTAAAGCTTAAAGTCAGTTCATAATTTTAAACATAAAACATCCAAGAGGAGATAATGGTCTCCACACCGATTTCATACTGAAAATACTGCACTTCAGCATATTGTAGTTATAAAACACGGTTCTCATCTGTACATTTCTCTCCTTCACTGGTTCAAGTTTGTGGCACTTTCTGGATGATATACCCCACTATGGTACTCTTCTTTTTTACTGCTTTGTAAGAAAAGATAGTATCTCGTTTTCAAAAATATATTAATTTTCCATTTAATTTAACTGAGCTTCTAAAATCCTACGCCCCTTTCCCTAAGACTGCTGATGCCCTTTGAAATCCACCCCCGTGTGGATTAAGTGCACACTGGTATGCTGCTTGCCCTCGTGCGCGGTTCCCATCTTCTGTCCTCTGTAGGGCATACAGCCTATTTACATTTTTTTGCCCTCTCCTATTGGGGACCACAAATTCACAATGGCTAGTTTTACATACTTCCCTAAGGGGCAAATAGAGGCTTGGGATTTCTGGTATCGTCATTTTGAGATTTCTCATGATCCCATTAGGGATGTGCCATCCTCTCTCACCCACTAAGACTAAGACTAAAACCACTAAGACTGAGATTAAGACTAAGACTACTAAGACTAAAGATGCTCGAGGGCAAAATTCTTCTTAGCGTAAGACCACTTCTGCTGAGTCATCAATAATCCCCTCTTCGATCAGTAAATGCCAACGTTCTAGCTGCGTCATGGTTTTCTGTTCCCCGTGGACAACTGGTCACCCCAGATCCCTGCTGTACTGTCATTTTGTCTCTTGCTCTTTCTCTCTTGCTGTACACTGTAACACCGTGTAGGAGATTGGAGGCTCCCTGCAGGGTACCTGATACTCCCTTAACTTGTGACAGGCCACCACCACATGTTCTGGCTCTTGCTCATCTATTCCAGGTTTTCCCCATTGCTCTTTCATGTAATCTTCTTCTAACAGAAACTGCAGGATAGGCAATGAATCAACCAAGCCTCAGGCAGAGTAAAAGTAAAAACGATACAGAAAGATCTCCACGATATGACTCAATAACATGTCCTGATATATGAGAAACAGGAAATACACTGGTAGTACAGTACTAATATAATTTGGTATTAAGATAGTGGAAAGCAAGCCATGTTTTTGTTTTCTGTTTTTTTCTGTCAAAAAGAAAAAAGAACAAAATGGTCTCAGATCAAATCATACACAGAAGCCAAGTATTTATACAAAGAATTGCTTTTGCAAAGCGGGGTTGTTTTTAACATATATCAATCTCTGGGAAGACAAAAAGCAGTGGTCAGAAGTTTGCTTTTTAAAAATCAATCTTCTCAAAACATTATATAAAAATTTTTGAAAAAAGAAAAGGAAGTTGCCTAACAGAAATCAATACACACTCAGTTGCAATAATTAGAATAGTAAAATACTAAAGAAAACAGATTAATTGGAACAGAATGCAGTCCAAAAATAGGTTACACTTAAGGAATTTTATCATGTTCTGCACTTAAATGTACATTCTGGATGGATTAAAGTACTAACAAAAAAGGAACTACCATTACTTTTTAAAATATAAATAAATGTTTGCATAATCATGGAATAAGAAAGTTTTCTAAATAAGCCTTAAAACTCAAAAGCTATAAAGTCCAATGACATGAAACTCATACATGTATACAAAATAAAAAGATCAAACTTTTTTATTCAGAAGATGCAAGGTAGTAAATAGGGGGTAAGAAGCAAAACTAGCAAAGGACTAATGTTCATAATATGTATAGTACTCTTGGAAATCAATGAGAAAACCAACAAGTAGTCCAATAGAAAAACGGAGAGAGTATAAACAAGAATTTTTCAGGAAGTGTAAATGACAAATGAATAAAAAAAAAAAAAAGAAAAAAAAAAAGCCTCAAAATTTTACTCTTCATTCCCAAAATGCATTGAGAATCACTTCTCTATTCTCAGACTGAAAAAATGTTGGTGACAATTGAGAAAAAAGGCCACTTTCATACAGTGTTAGGAGAAAATAGAACTTTTTCAGAAGGCAATTGGGTAGTAGCAATCGAAAATGTAAGATCAATTAAATATTCAACCTAGAAATTCCATATGTAAGTTCTACTGTCGGAAATATTATTTGTTTACTTATAAAACTTTATGTAAAAGGATATTGACTGCAGGACTGTCCAAATTAGCACTGATTATCAAAGCAACTTTATAGGAATCAAAGTGAAAAGTTCTCCAAAGCATATGCTAAAGTAAAGAACAATACATGCCATAGTATTATTCGTCCTTAAATATACTGTGTCCAGGATGGGCAACTGAAATCTTAGGAATTTTTCCAAATTATACACAAAATAACAACCTCTCACACAAACATTAGCGAAAAATGTCAATATGACTGAAGGAGGTCCTTTATACGGTAGAACATTTCACCTGAAAATGTTACTTCTGATCTAACGGCTTTGAACTTGTTCTCAACCTCACACCACAAAGTGGTATCTCATTCCCACTTTCACCATCCAGCAGGGACCTCTTCCAGTCCTGACTCTTGATCCCAGTCACCAGTTCTTACTTCTTTAGACTAAATATGTCTCACCAAAATTGCTAGATTGAAATGCTAATCGCCAGAGAGACAACATTAGGAAGTGAGGCTTTTGAGAGGTGACTAGGTCATAGACTTCAGTCTATAGAAGACACATTGCCTTACTCTTTGCTTTGCACCCTGTGAAGATAATGGCCATCTGCAAACCAGGAAATGAGCTCTCACCAGACAGCAGATCTGCCGACACCTTCATCCTGAACTGCCTAGCATCCAGACCTATGAGGGATGAATGTTATTTAAGACCCCCCAGTCTAGGTATTCTGGGATAGCAGCCCAAATTGATCTAGGTATTTTGTGATAGGAGCTCTAATCTTCTCTACCCAAACCTACTACAAACTGTGGCCTAAAGTTATCTCAAAAGTATTTACAAAGAATAAAAATTGAGTTTCATGCCATCTGTAGACTATTCACTTGCTATTAGAATCACGGACTTTCAAATATAGTGGTAGATGTGATAATAACTAGCATATTATGTAAAAAATGGCATGTACAGTTGTTATGTGTCGGGAACAGTCCAGAAGGACATCCACTAGCACAACTATTGTGGTGGGAGGAGGTGACAGGTGAGGATTCTGACCTCAATTGCTAACCAATTACCACATATTCATGTATGATTTAAAAATTTATTTTCATAAAATGTACACAAAAAAATTTAATTAAATCTAAAAATAAAGATGCATCAATCTGTCTCTTCCAACATTTCTCGTTGTGGCTGTGAAAAGTTTAGAATATTAGTGGACACTTGATCAGGTAGGTCAAGTGAGGAAAACTGAGTGGGAGGTTTCTCTACTAAAGTGGACATCACTGAATTGACAGTAAGCTATAAGGCAAATATTCATCTTAACAGAAGGAAAGAATTCAGGAAGATTACAACAGTGCAGTATCCTCAAGTAAGGGTTTATACAGTACTTGAATACACCAGACCGCCAACCTCAATTGGTTCAAAGGAACAGAAGCATGATTATCAGTGCATCACAAGACCACCAGTGTACTCATACACTCAAGAAAAAGCATATGGAAAGCAATGCTACAAATGTTGTGATATATATTGCAAATACATATATTTAGAAGAAATCACATTACAACTGTTATTCAGCTAAGAATCTAATTTCCTTGGTATGTTCAATTATGGATTTTATTCACAGTGTAATCAACAGGGACTATGAATTAACAGTGTAATCAACAGGGACTAGATGCAGTACCTGTCTCACAAAGCACCTCACCATTGTGACCGTGGTTCCTGTATGCAAAGACAGACAATTTTGTACAACATAATATTTTAAACGAAAGAGCATTATCTCACCTGAAGAAGAACAACTCAATGCAAACGAAGGGAAAGTCTGGCTATGGTATAAACACTGAGTAATTGTCTCTCACCAATTTGGAACCTTCTTAAGATGGCTTTTTATTATTTTAACTTTATTTTATATATCCTAATTTTAGAGCATAATTCATGGTATTTTAGGGAGTAACTTTTCCTCTTCTTTGAGATCTAACAGAATTTTACTGACATTGTCTTTCACTGAACTACATTGTCTTTCAAATTGTTGGATTAAAAACTCAAATAAATTCTTCTTATAAAAAATCCAACACACACATATATGTGTGCATGTGCACACACACACGTGCATGTTATTTTATTAAATAACCCTTACTATTGTATTTTCTCCTCTGTTTTTAAAGGCTATTCATGATCCACTAGATTGATTTAAAGACCACAAAGCAGTCATGCTCAGAGTTTGAAAAGGACTGGATGACTGGATGAGACATTACTACAAGATGCCCAATAGAATTACTCAAAAAAAAAAATCTATGACTAGATTTCCTCATAGGCCTCCAACAATGCATCCTTGGACGGCTACATAGGGACTGTGAAGGAAGATGCTTTATTTTCAGAGACATACACCTGGTCCTAAGGAGCCTGTTTAAGAGTTTCAAAGGGAAAACCTCTGTGTTCACTTCTATCACCAAGCAAGTAGTGCCAGCTCCATGAGTCAAGATGGTTTGATCTAACTACCCATCACAGGGCAGAAGGAGGAAAACACTATACATCTCCTCCAAGCTTTGCATTAGGGTTAATATGGAACAACATGAAGAATGATTAATAAATAATCAACCAGTTTCTGCCTGTGGTTTCTGGCTCCTGTGGTTTCTGCGTGTCTGTCCAATTGTGATTTAAATAATGAAAATGTAGCTGGATCCAGGTGAGTGATGTTGATATTAGCTACACCTCAAAGTATAACTCAGAATAAGATCAAATGTTACAAAAGATGAAGGAGTATTAAAATTAAGTTTGGCCTATTGGACCCAAATAACTTGCTAGGTGATGAAATGAATATGTTTTCAAAACAGAAAACATCCCTTCAAAATTTCACGATTGTCATAATCAAGACAAATGACAATATTCCTTTTTTTAAGCAAATCTAAATATTAAAAGACAAGCGACCCAAAATAAGACAACTACAGTAAAGATGCATAGACCATCTACTGTATTTAAAATAACAACCCTTGGTCATGCTACCTGACAATCAGACTGACTCTTGGTGGGTGTATTTCTTCTGATTTCTTTAGCATACCCTTATTTTACAGTTGACTAACTAGTCATTAATGAATAATGATGGGAGAAAAGGTTGATTTGCTTTTTTTTTTCCTCATGATTCTTAAAGAATGCTTCAGATATTTTCACATAACCATACCAAACCTACACTATGATCATAACACAGTAAGAAACATACTTGTTCAGAGGAGAAGAATTGAACGTGCTTTCCACTTTGGAAATTACAGCCATCATGGTTTCTATCCTTCCCAAGACAACATTATTACTTTCACATGATTTATGGCTGAAAGTATGAGAGATGGTGCATAGAGCCAATGCCAAATTCCCATATGGCATATAACACAAGCCAAACTGTGAAAAACTCATAAATGTGGGTAGATCAGTTTCATCAAAGAAAGCAGCAAGAGCGTTCCAGAGACTGAACAGGAAAACTCAGATAATTCTATACAGTCATATAATTCCAAAACAGCAGTAACAAAAACACAGCCCTGCCCAGAACACAGAATACTTCAGTCAAACATAAGGGTAGTAAACAAGAAATCAGGTAAAAACAAACACTTTCAGTCAACCCTGTTTATTCTTTGCTAAATCTACTTTTTTGTTCTTCTTCTTGACCTAAAGCTGAAATTGGTATTACAACTTTTTAATGATATTGAAAGGGACAAAGTGGAAATCCCCATAAATACTGAAATACTACAATCCTCATGAAATATTAAGGGGAAAATAAGTACCAAGTTGTCTTAAAAGAGGCTACAAAAATGATATTTAATAGCATGTTAAAGTGTATCAACCAAAAATAGACAAATATTTATCATGTCACAGGTATTTTTTACATTCATTTCTAAGATGTTGAATGTCTTTGAATGTTTCCTGAATTCGTTTCAAACATTATTTATTACTACAGAAAAATAAATTTGATAAAACTAGTATGTTCTGCAACAAGAATCTGAGGAAAAATAATTTAAGAACTGTAAACAAAAATGAAGAGAACAATCCAAGAGATTATAACTTGAAGGGATGGCAAGTTATAGAGGTTATGCAGACTAAAGGCAATTTAGAACTGTTTTAGGAAAAATGCATGCAGAGAACAGAAAGGTAAGTCTGAGAGTAAGTTAAGGCTATGGTTTGGAGAACTGTGATGACAGCAGAAAGTATATATATTACAAAGCATCAGAAATCTACTTCTCTGAACACTTGTGCAGTCTCTGGATGAGTCCATTTTTAGGCTGCAATGACTCACACAGAAATTCGGCTTCCAGGAGTTTAACATGGAGAAAGATAAGGGACAAGGGGCAAAGGGCAGAGGGCAGAGAGAAGAGGACAAGGGTGCCCAGCCAAACACTTTTATAACAGACATCAGACTCATTGTTGGGCTCCTGACACCCCAGTTAACATACACCACCGCCCCCGGAAGTGCTGCCCAGACCTGAAATGAAGTAGACGGTCATTTAGGTGTATTGCTAAGTGAGTAAAGGTTTTCAACATTAAACTTTAATGCAGCTGAAGAAAACATTTGCTCCACAGACACAATGAATTATAACCTGGTAGGGGCATCTACCATACTCCATCCTGTCTAGGCCTCTCAGTGCTCAAGGACAATGGCTGAAAAGAGACAGAAGATTGTGACTAATGCAGAGAGTGCAGAAGGGTTCAGAGAAACTGTCAGGAGATTGACCAAAGTACACTACAAGGACCCCAAAGAGGAAGAGAATTTCAAGCAGATAACATCAATGAGTACATCAAACTTTATGCAAAGAAGAAAAGAGTAAAAATTTAACAATTATTAAAACCCCATACCCTTCATTGAATAATAAAGAAGAGTTTTTAAATTGATTTAATAGCTCAGAGGCGCTTCATGTGTAAAAAGCGTTTCAACAGAGCATGGAAGACAGAAATGCAAAGAGTTACGGTCTGAGTGAGCAGTTATGAAGCACAGCTAGATCTTCTCTAGTTACTCCGTTGCATACACCAAGCCCCAGATATACAAAAACTTCACTGAAAGATGAACAGCTGAAAATCACGTCAGTGACACAGTTAGAAAAAAAAAAGATTAATAAGCTTTTACCTTCTTGTGATTCTTGTAAACATTTCTGTGAGCAAATCCCTTGCCACAAAGCTTGCATTTGTAAGGCTTATCTTCACTGTGGATGACTTTGTGGGCCCCCACTTGATCAAGCCTCTTGAAAGATTTATTACAAATCTCACAATTATAGGGTCGTTTTTCTGTGAAAAATGAGTGAAGACAATCTCATATCTATATAAAGGTAAAGGATAAAAAGGGACACGTCCTTACCTTAAATTGCTTGTTATACATAACTAAACCAAAAAGCAATGTCAAATTAAAACAAAACGGGAACAAAGAACTACCAAGCAGTCCGTTCACAGCGGAAACGTGAGTGTATTTCCACACGAAGTGTGACCTTGTTCTCCTACGATCCTATTGTAAAGCTAAAGGTAGCTTTACCGAAAAGGGGTTTACATTCAAAGAAGAAATCCTATTTCCAGATGAAAAATCTGCTGATATGTGTGAGTTTAAATCAAGGTCCCAGCCGGGGGTACTGAGAGAGGTCTGGCAAGGACAGAGGTAAAAGCAAAGCTGCCTCCTGCCGGGCTGCACAGCGCTCATACAGGCGGAGTTTCCAGTTGTCAGCAGGAACTAAACGCTTCCGTGAGTATGTCGAAGCCGTATTTATGTAATATTCATATAATGTTGACAGCTAAATTTTAAAAATGTTGTGTGAATCAATGTAACATATTTGAAAGCTCTGATTTTAATTCACTAAACATCTATATCTGTCCCCAAACACATGGATATTCAAAAACATTCTGACCTCAATAGCTTCAAATGACAAGCATCTTGTGTTTTAAGAGAATTCATGAAGCAAAAATTATTTTCAATGTTTTTTTAAGTCTGTAAGTAAAACAGTAAAACAGACTTCTTACTCAAGCTTGCTTAAAATGAAAGTTATGGCTTTAAAATCTTTTCTCAAAACATATTTATGAATTTCTCAGTAACATTTATTAGTACCGTAATTAAGATGTAAAGTATCTGGAAATGTAAAAGTTGTAATTGTTGAATCTCTAGTAAATGTGAAACGCTCTGCTAGCATAGTACATAAATTATTTTATTTTATTTTATTCTATTTTTTTGGTACCTGGGATCGAACTTACGACCTCTTGCTTGCCAGGCAGGCGCTTGTGCCGCTGAGCTAAACCCCTGCCCCCATAAATGATTTTATTTAACTTTCATAGTTCATGTTTTTGAAAGTCAGGTTCCAGTATCCTATTTTATAGATGAAGAATAAAAAAACAGAGGCTCAAGAAGGAGTAAGTGACAAGTTAAATGGTGACTCCAAGGTAAACCATTGACTAAATCGCCTAACAAATTAAGGTCTAGAGAATTAAGTAACTTGTTCAAAATCTCATGACTAGTGGCCAAGCTAGAACTTACATCCAGGGCATCTCATTACCCTCTGAGACCTCCTGAAAATGATACAATCATCCTCCTGTAGTGATTTCAATACGTAATGAAGTATAGCATTTACCTGAGTGAGTGATCATATGACGTTTCAGCTGATTAGCTGAAATAAATTTCTTCATACATTCTTGACAGTCAAATATCTCATGAATCTGGAAAAGATTATACTGACCGTTAAATAAACATCTGAAACCAAGGAAATTATACAGAGCTCATCCCAAAGTTTAACCTACAGTTGCTCCTGTAGTGTCTGCTCATATAATCCCATATAAATTAAAAATATAGAAAACATGTATTATTTAATAAAATATTATTTAAAAGTTAAGTCACTTTATTTAAATATGCGCTATAGCATATTTAAATATATAGCAGATTAAATGTGAACACTAAAAGAATTACACCATGTACTCTTTTGTTATGCACAAATTTAGACTTGGAAATATGTAACTTGCAGCAAATGATGCTCCTTTTGTAGTAGATAATATTTTAAGCATAAATGTACTAATACAGAGTAAAATATTAATTGCAGACTAGAAGAGATATGCTTCTGAAAACATTTATTCCGTATGTAGTATCATGTACTGATTCTGATTATGCAGAAGTCAAACATGATCAGAGGACCACAATAAAAAAGAAAAAAAAGAAAAGGAAGAAGTTCAAAGCGTACAAAGTAGCAGATATACAGGCTAAACAGGTCTAAAATAAAACATAAGGAATAAAGTCAACAATAATGAATAGTATTCAGTATTTTTTGTTAAAAGAGGGGATTACAGCTGCTTCTGCCAGAGGGCTGGGGGGATAGGCAAATATGAATGGAATATGTTAAAACTGTTTTTGCCATAATGGCTATTTTGCTATATACAGGTATCTTACAACTTGTGCTGCATAACCTATACATAGACAAATAAAATGTATTTTTACAGAACATAAGGGGCGACAGTTTTAACAAACAACTAGCTCATACGAATGCTACAACAGATGATGCATTAGTTCTTTCTCACCCAGGTTTGCCATCAAAGAAATTCCATAGTGTGAAAAGGAGAAACCTAGATTATTATCAGTAAAAATAAACTCAGTTCTAAAAGGAATGTATTAGGTTAAGTGATATCAGAAATTTTTATTTCCTCAATAAAGAAGAGCAGCACACTGTTTTCCTAAAGATTCTCAAGTGGTTTTAGTGAAGTCCTATTTTGTGTCAGCCTCCCTGAAGATGTAGCTGGTTCCCAATCCATGACCGCAGGCAAGCAAACGCCCTTCTGCAAGAAGCAAAAATAGTGACTGCTCTGCAGAGCAACTAGAGACACACGGAGTTACAGGTCACCACCCTGCGCCGGCAGAGCACGGGAGTAATGAGTGGTCCTGCAATGATCTCCTCGATCCATGGGGCCATGACAAGACTCCAAACCAGGAAAGTGAAGAGGTTTTGGGAGGAGGCTAACAGATTCAAGGCCTCAATGGGGTCTTATTCTCTTCCTGTGCACATGACAGGTCTGAGGCTACCGACCCTCCATGCTTCTATCGAATAAGACTTGATGCACTGGAAAACTCAATTACAGAAAGTAGTGAAACATGGAGAACCAGACAGCACCTGAGAGACATAATTCCCCTCAAGTCTAACTCCTATCCTTGCTGTGATACATCAGTATCTAGGGGATAAGATCAATTCCAGAGACCTTAGCTGCTGAGAAAGAAACAGGAGCCCTGTGCCACCGCCCTTGCAGGAACACAGGACAAAAGTTTGCAGCCTAATAATGGTGTGGCCTCGTCACCCAGCCAGGCGTGCACAGTGGCTTCTGCTGAACAATGATGTCTGAGGAGCAGTGATGTGATATGTAATGCCTATTTAAAGGTAATAAGAGTAGATTTATATTCTTAAACCCTGCCTCTGTAATTCATAGCACATAATTTTATAATGATAAACAGATGGTAACCCTTCTGAGCCAAACAAAAATGAAAACTTTCATGTATTTTCATCTTTCATACCGAATTTTTATTGGTATTTCAAATGTTTACAATTATTACATGATCTACAAAATGGTACTTTAAATAAAATATGCACAGAATACTGATTTGATCACTTCTTAACTCTCACTGCTTCTGAAACATGAAAGACTTTTTGAGCATGAATTAAAGTGACAGTCTCCAAATTATTAAAGAAATCATTTACTGGACACAAAAGCATGACAAAGCTACTCTCAAAACTCCTAAGGTGGCTTAATAAGAAAGATTTAAAGTGAAAATGATAGATAATAGCACTTTATGCCAAATGTTAAAAACATAGTGTGTAAAATTTAGAACAACATATTGATCTGGAGGGAAATATTTTGAAATCCTAAATTAAATAATTTTCAAGCAAGATTATAATAATAAGGTATTATTATAATAAAGGATAACATCCATTAATGTAAAATGCTGTTCTGTACTGTAATTTAGCATTGTAACAAAGCACCATCTACTGGCAAGGTGAAATACTGCAACTAAACTCTACTAGACATTAAGACTTACTATACAAGTAAAATGTCACAAATGGAGTCATTTTAAAAGCTTGGATATACATTCAGAAAAGCTAGAATTGAGTGATTATGCTCTCATGAAGGGAAGAAAGGGCTGAATAACACTAGTAATTTATTGCATTCTGTGACTATTAATAATGCAAAAGCATGAGGAGCAATATTGCCTGTATTCCATCACCACCATGTACAATTTTCTATGAAGTTATCTTCAGCAAGGGAGAAAAGTTCTTATATTATGAAAAAAAAACAAAACAAGACATTATTTACAAATATGTACCACAGACAATTTTGTTAAATCAGTCTACCTGTTAAAGTACCTTATATTTCAACCTCTAAGATTTAAATAGATAAGAGAGATAAATTATAGGATGATAAAAGAGAATGTTCAGAAAATATCTATTCCAACAGATTTAGTATTTTTGTCTCAGATATGCTTCTGCTTCCCAAGCTATAATGGTAATGGGAAGAAAGAAAAGGAGACTTACAAGAAGGAACATCTAGAAAATGATAATTAGTTCAATGTCTCATTTTAAAAATGAGACAGGCCCAAAGTTAACAGAGGGTTAATGATGAAAGAAGAAACACCCTAACCCGAATCTCAATACTTATTCCATTACTCTTCAACAAAAGGATCAAAATCACTGACCATGCAGGAGTAGCCACAGACACATCACTGTAATTTAACTATGTAGTGTGTTATAAATTAATCCTCAGAATACAGTTGCAGCTACTAAAGTCGTATGAATTTTAAACCCTATTTAGTTACCACAGAATGTATCTATATACTCATACCGAGTAAAAATTCATTTTAGAAACCATAAAAAAGTAATTTTACTTTCATTAGTATCCCTTCCTCTTTCCTTGTGTATTAATCCATTCGAAGAAAATGTTTCATGTTCCTAAAACTTCTAAAAGCACAAGAAATTAGGAAATAATCACTCACAACTTTGTTATAATAAAACACAACACAAATACTTCAAACCTTATGATGTGAACAAAATCTAAATTCTATTTTAATTCTATTTTATTAACTGATTGCTAATGTTGTTAGCTAATAATTGCCATTTGATTTTCAGATTAATTTCCACAGCAAAATAATAATGTAGTGACTTTTAAATTTATTTTCTCCTAATATAATCATTTGTTTCTGCTAACAGCACTTGGATATACAAATCTATGAGTGTATACTTTATTATGTCAATGTTAAAAAATAGAATAAAGTAAAATCAAGTTTAATAAAACATTATACTGGGAATTCATAATACTATTTTATTGTCATATCATAATGGAACTTGTTTTGGTGCATGAGACTAAACTATAATACATATTCTTTTTAACAGCCAAAGGCTTCTTCCAAGCACACTGCAAATACTGAACAAAGGTATGGTTTTCTCATTAATTTATTTATTCATTGCTCTTCCTGAGCAAATAACAATTGATAAAGCATGAAACCAAAGCAGGGTTAAGTGAAGGATTCAGTTAGACATGATATCTGGTATTGAAGAAGCATTTCAATTAATTTTGAACAATAACAACATAAAATATTCTTTTACTTTTTTGCATATTAGTGTCACATTCTAGAACATGTTATTACTTAATGGCAAAGGTCTGTCTTAACTATATAAAAAAATCAACTGAAAGTTTTTATGACAGACACTATAAATGACAGGAAGACCTTTTACTGTGGTAAAAGTTAACTTTTATCCTACTAACCTTTCTATGTTCCTGGAGGCTTGACGGTGAGGAACACTTTTTATTGCACACTGAACATATGAGCTTTTTCTTGGTATCTCCTAAAATAAAATTAAAATATCACCAAAAATTAAATGAGACTGCTGAGAGGTACAACTGATACAGTGCTTCTACACATGTAATTTCATTTCCATAATTCAGAATCTCACATTCATTTAGATGGATGTAGATATACCCATAAACTCAGGTAACGAGCAAGCTGTATTTTAGACTCTTTCCTTTAAAATTTGAGAAATCTTCAGCTTGATGTACTACTTTTTACATAAAATAAGCCTTTCACTTTTTCATGTACTGACATAGTATTAACAGAAAAATGTATTTCACAAAAATCAAATTAAAATTTAAAAAATGTTTTAGAAAAAAATTCATAATTGATTTCTTTATTCCATTTGCATTGCAATAGAATATTTTATTTCATCAGCGAGGTTTTTAAGATGGTATTTATAGATTATTATTTCCAACACTAGATTTACAAGATCTATGCTTTATCAGATTAATGTTAATAAATAAAATAATGTAAAATCAAACATACTAAAGCATTACATTCACAGCATACATTAAAACAAAATCCAATCTTGTCTTCTTACATAATAATTAAATTTACGGTAGTTCAAATTTCATGGTAGTTATTTAAATGAAACATTTTTAAGTCACAGAGATTCAATTAAAACATTTTTAAAATGTGACATAATAACAGTGTCATCTGGAGTCATAAATAACCATAAAATCATGTTTTCCATTTCTAATTGGTTGTTTTCAAATATATAAATTAAACATATTGCTGGGCATGGCAGTACACTCCTGTAATCCCAGCACTGGAAAGCTGAGCAAGAAAGATCATGAGTTCAAGGCCAGCATGACCTAATACTGAGTTCAAGGCTAGCCTGCATTTCATAGTGAGACCCTGACTTAACAAAAACAAAAACAAAAAGCAAAAGGAAACAATGAACCAATGCATATTCACCACAAGACCCCAGTGATGACTACTGGTCCATGCCCATTTCTGCTGCAACCTCAATTCCATCCATTTCCCAGTTCTCTTACTATTTTGAAGCAAATCCCAAGCAAGTAAAAACAAAAATTCCAAAACGATTTTACTATAAGATCGTGGCTATCAAGGAAACATACGTTTTTTAAAAACTACAAATATGAATTTTTCAAGGTACCAAGGTATGGCAGGTACAATGCATCCATTTAGTACACTGTTTTCCTCATGTTAACATTACAGTCAAGAAAATTTGGTGATTGACATGTAAGAGGACTACTGAATAAGCAAATGAGTATCTGACTGCATATATCTGTTCATGAATTCCCAACAAATATCTATTATCCATGAAAGGCCACTGAGAAAGAATACTGCCTCTTTTTCATCTCCCATTAGTTGGGTTTGACCATCTTTGGCCCTTAATGTTAAATTGTCCCATCCCAGTCCTCATGGTAACTGTTCCTCGGGGTTGGTCATGTCTTTCCTACCAGGGAGGTCAGAGGAGGAAGAGAGGAGAGAAACAAGTGGTTTTTCCAAGCACTGCTACCGCTTTGCCCTGGTCCTCCTGCTACTGCCCTTCCAGCCGCTGCGACAGGTTATACACTAACTCCCACCCATGCTCTCCAATCTCTTCTCTCCTCCTCACATCTCTTCCTCTACATCCTACAGCTGGAAAATTTTCTTGGAAAGAAATGCAGAGAAGTATCAGGACTATGCATCTGAGAATACGGATACATGTTATCTCCCATATACTGTTAGCATTTACAGGAACGAGGAAAGGAGAAAGATAGCAAGTGGCTGAGGAACTCAGTCCTTTCATTTTCTGTATCTTCTTGAGTAGCTATGAAGTTCCCCAAAACTCCACCAGCTCTCCTAGGTTCAAGGACAGCAGCACCAACACAAAACCACAACTAGAATGTATAGTATTTTTGGCTTTCCCATATGCAAGTAAACCTGATGTACGGCATTCACATGCAAATTTCAAAACTATTTGGGAGGGCTGGGGATGTAGCTCAGTTGACAATGCTTGCTAACAATGTGCAAGGCCCTAGGTTGGATCCCAGCACCACCATAAAAAAGTTCAAGAACATATTAAAGGAGTAGGTGATGGCGAAAGGAATTTGTACAACCATACTAAACACAGTCAGTTAAGCACATGGGTTACAACACAACATGGGCTAGGTATGTGTCTAGGAACTAGTCTAAAAACCTACCCACCATACGTTATGGTTTTTATGGAAAATTATGATCTTTATTTAAATATTCAAGTTCCTTGTACTCAGCATCTTCAATTCGTATCACAAAAAAAAGGAAATTTGTCATTATAAGTAGAAGCTGCAAGATCCATTTCCTTTGATACCTTTGTCCTTTTATAATAAAGAATTCTAAAACTATATATGCAAGTACTGTTTTACTTGCTATTCTCAATAGGAAATACTCTTTCCTCAGTGTGTGTGTAGTTTACAACAAGGCCAGAGGCCAGAGAGATCATGAATGAGAAACTGAAATCATGTACCAAATCCAGAAAAACGTACGTATAGTGACTTTTGGCTAAAATACAGCAAGAGTTCAGTTTATATAATCTACAACATAGAAAAAAAGAACAAAACAAAATTTCCTTCCATAAATTATTTCCTACAAATCACCATGAATTTCCAAACTCCGTAAGATTAGAATATCCTATGCCAATTACAAGAAGCCTCAAAATTCATACCTATAACACAGCATGACAACCACATGCCCAGTAACAAAAAAGCAAAAATTTCCAGAGTTTCAGTACGCATCTGGTTTTCTACTTAGTTCAGCAAAATTAACTTTAAAACTGACATGAAAGTTTTGTTACAATACATTGCAGACATAGATAGAGAAAATTAAGAGCAGCACTTTAAACAAAACTGTATTACAAAAAAAAAATCTATGAAGGCAAGTCTATCAAAAAGTTATGCTTGCCTTTCAGAATCATAGGAAAATGTCATTTTCCACCTATCAGCTAAGTGTTCTTCAAAAGGAAAAACAGAAAACCACACTGTAAAGTCCCAGTGATGGGCACCAACCCAAAGGGGTATCTCACAAGACTACCTTCCACCACCCAGGGCTTTCAAGAAGAGCTCACGCTCGTGGTGGGCCCAAACCAACACTGCTAACTTAGAGTCAGCAGCCAGGCTCAGGCCAGCAGCCTCTGACTTTATTATTATTAAAGCTCATACTTTTGGAACAATGAACAAACATAGGGAATAGATGCTAGGCTGAATACTCTTTTCACAAGAGTACAAAAGGGAGAAAAACAATTTACTTTCCCTCTAGCCAGAGACACATTTCTACCAACTTCCTAGGAGCCGATGGCAAAGGCAAATACACATGTAGAGTGTATGTCACAAGGACGCATGGAGTTCATCGAACCTCAACATCTTTTGAGGAAAAGATGCTAAGGAAGTAAAAGGTTAGAAGCTGAATGGCATTTGCCTCACTAATTGAAATGTACTTAATCCTCATTTCAAAATGTAGTTAGGAATTTTCTCCAATATGAAAGAAATGTAAGCCATTAAAGACTGATTTTTTCTGTTAAAAACATTAAGTAAAAAAGGTATCATTTAGATTCAAAATATATCTAAAACTGTCAATCTCAACAATTTATAAAAGAAAAATCTCATATGCTATTATCAAAAAGTATTCTTTTTTAATGTACCTATGAAGCGCAACCAGATTCAAGTTTAGGTTTATAATTATGACCAATTCAGAGATAGCAAAACTAACGAATGCTGTTTGAAATCTACTTGAAAAAGAGTGGTGACCAAAAATAATCCACATCTGTGTGAAACATAATGGAAAAGTCAGCTTTTGTCTTCAAGAGTGAGAATTTAAAACAGATCATCATGGCCTGGGGAAAGGAAACCCCTTCAAAAACGACCTTCCAATGACTCCTCACCAGTGTGGACATTTTCCTGGTGTCTTTTCAGGGCATCCTTGCTCTTCAGTCTCTTCCCGCAGCTGTCAGCCTTGCACACAAACCTGGCATCTCCCCGGCAGGTCTCTTGGTGCTGCTCAAAACTACAAGACAAACAGCAAAGGCAGACAGGATAAAGAAATGCTGAAGACCCCTAAAAAATTCCAACATCACAGCAGGCTTTTGTAACACATGCTCCCTACTAGAGCTTCAGGGTCATTTCATGCATTACCTATGCAGGTAAGAAAGAAAAGCATTTAAATCCTTTCATTTAATTAGTCTAATATTGAGTCGCTATCAAGCATGAAATTGTGCATGCAAAAAAATGACCCACAATTACATAACCGCCATCTCATAACTCAGACACAAAACCTCAATGCTGAACTGAAGGAATCATTGCAAAAAGAGCACTGAAAACTTCGTGAAGAATCCTTCAGACTGCTTTTCGCTGTGCACTGAAGACCACTAAGGGGAAATAGGGGAAAAAAGAGACAGTAACAAAAACTGGGACTCTAAGAACACAATGTGAGAACATTCACAATCGTCTTTCATTCTGGTTTTTGTTTATTTGTTTTTTGGTGGGTTTTTTTTTTTTGCCTTTAAAGATTTTTTAAAGTATACTTTATTTAAGCTCTAATTCAGCTTGGACTATATAATGTTCAATGCAATAAAAGCTGACTAGAAAGCAGTTCTTGAGTATATTTACAAAACAGTATATAGTCCTTCCTTGGTGAGTTTATAGCTTTTTAACTTTTACTTTTTATTAGCACATGCTTGTAGCACGTGATGATGACTATGTGTGGAGTAGGCACATATGCATAACACATCTTAATTCTTTTTTTCATCCCCTTCCCTCCCTCCATCTCTTGACCACCTTCCCTTTTGTAAAAGACCTATCTCCCTACCTCCTTGTGTCTTTTATTTTGCTCTTCATTTATATTTTCAGTTTCTCACATAACAGAAACCATGCAATGTTTAATCTTGTGTTTCTGATTTACTTAACTTAAAATTATGTTCTCAAGGTACACCCATTTTCCTACAAATGATACAAATCTTTCTTCATAGCAGAGTAGTACTCCATTGTGCATAAATACATTTTCTTTATCCACTGATCTGTTGATAAATATATATGCTGCTTCTAAGGTTTATGTATTACAAATTGTGCTGGTATAAACATAGGTGGATTTTTTTTTAAAGAAACTCTAATAGAATCTCTAAGTGTTTAATCTGTTATAAAGTTTTAATTTTTTTTTTTTTACCAGGGATCAAACTCACGACCTTGCACCTGTCAGGCAGGCATTTATGCCGCTGAGCTAAATCTCCAGCAAGTTTTGATTTTTTAAACATTAAGTTTAAGGAGAAATTTTTACTCTCAAATATTATAAGCATATATATATATAAGTGCTATATATGTGGCAATATGTAGCACTACACATATGTAAATATATAGTACTATATGTATGTGCTATACATACTGCTATATATGTGCTATATATACTACTATATATAGTGCTATGTGCTATATATATAGTGCTATATAGTGCTATGTACTATATATGTGCTATATATATATATAGATATATAGCAATATATATGGAAATGACCTTAATATAGAGATTACACATTAAAACTTAATGAAACATAAAAGAATATTAAGCCCATATAAAAGATTTTTTATTTATATGTAAAATGAGGACTCTGTAAACTCATGATCACTTTTAATAATTCATGATCTTGAAAAATATTTAAATAAAAGAATGATATATTGCTAATACAGATTATTATGATAATAAAGGCTTCAGAGTTGTGTTTTATCATTTAATTCATCATATTGTCATATCCTGTATTTATTTAATTATTCCTACAAAGTTACTGTGAAATAAACATTTGTTCCCAAAATATCTTCGTATTCTTCATACTCTGAACTTTGTCCATTTCTTAAAACTTTATTTCAGAGGGAATATCAAATTGTGACAACTGAAACTTAGGATACGTTACCTCAAAGGATGGGATATATTATGATAAAATCTGAATTTCAGATTAGTAAATCAAGGAGGTTGATATTGAATGGCAAGTTATTAAATGAACAAAGAGTTATTAGCATAAAACTGTTCCCTTATAACTTCATAATCAGAATATTTAAAAAAGCAACACACTACACCCTAAGAAAAGATGAATTAATGCCAATGCAGAATGTCTAATATCTCTCTCACACACATGCACACGTGCGCACACACACACATACACAGGTTAAAAACTATCAGTCAAACCAAATGGAACAGATGAACTGTTAGCTATAATTTCAAAGATATTCTTTAATCTACGCACTGTCTTTGCAAGGCCTGTTTAACTGGGAATTTCTTCCCACAGTTCTTGCACTTAAATTCTTTTTCCTCTGTGGGCTTTTGATGCAGTGTTTGGAGATGCTCAGCAAGAATCTCCTCGCTGGGAAAGCTCGATTCACACTGTGGACAGGCATAATCTTCTTCACAGCAAAGGGCATCTGCACATGGATAAGGAAACATTTTTACAAGATGGAAATTCAGAGCCAAAAACTACTAGCATTTGCCCTCACTTTAAAATCATATCAATTATGTTCGATGGAGAAAATTCCTATTTTCTCTATGACTATAAAGTGTTGTCCACAAAAAAAATACTAGAAAGTGTTACTACAGAGACATACACTATTTTTAAAATCATTTACTTGGGTTTCACTGAATTAACACCAAAACAAATTCAATTTTTAATTTATTCTATGTTAACATTTCAGACCAAAGAGTTATTACAAAGGTTGAATTGCAAAACAAAACTTTTTCCCCAAATGGTTCATCTTTCCTTCACACACAAAAAAAAGCCAACTGAAGCAAACTTTTGAATTACGAAATCTGATGTATGTGTGAAAAAAGACCACAATCATAAAAAGCACTGCTGATTCCAGCAGGTGGAGTAAGCAAAGCTCTGTTGTCACAAAATGGAATAAGAGAGATCTGTCCAAATTTCTCAGTGTGCTATCGAATTTACAGATACTTTTTCTGACTACTACACAAAAACTGGATTTAGAAAATAAAGAAAATAAAAATCGCCAATAAACCCATCTTCCAGAGGCAATGCTTCCAAGCATAAAACTTACCTTTGTACATACATAATTTATACAGAATCTAGGAAAAACTACATTTCTGTTCACATGTTATACACAATTTCACGTTCTTTTTTTCCATATAACACCTCAATTTTTTTAAACTAAAGGTACTATAATTTATTTAATCAAACTCTCAATTGCTAGAGATCCGAGTGGCTTCTTTGATTCTTTTGTTGGAGTTTTGTTTCTTTGTTTTTAAATGAGCCTTTAAGAATTCTAAAACAAAAATACCAAAAATACAAGGACCTGGTTGATATGTTTAAAAAACTTTTTAACGTTCTGTAGATTCTGTTTACAAAACTAATAAAAACTGTTATTTTGATAATAACACAAATCAGGGCAGGAAAAGGTAATTAAAACATTTTATTTGTAAATTTTAAAAAAACAAACACAATAATAAATCTTAAGTGTAATAAAGATGAAATAAATACTCCCAAAAAACATAAGTACAGAAATAAATGTTATCACCCAAAATCTGATGTTGTAAACAGTATAATGCACATTTGAAAAATATCATAAACTCAGCCTGTCCTCCCCTCCCTCTTAAATAATCCAATTAAAATAAAGAAACAGATATAAACTGGCAACAGTGAAAGAACCCTCAGACTTTTTTGCCAGTGACATACAGCTGGAATTGGAAATTCTGTGAAAGGTCTTACTCCCACGGCAATGACTAAAACCAGTGTCACTTGTGAAGTGGTCTTACTCATAACATGGAAAAATGCTGTACAAATATCAGCCTGCTGTGGTCTGAATTTCAGTGAACCCCTAAACGCACATATTGCAAGGAAGTCCCATGGAATAATATTAAGAGTGGAGGCCGCTAAGAGGTATTCAGGCCATGAGGCCTTGCCCTCATCAATGGTACTGGTGTCCTGTAAAGAGGTGCAGGGAAGTGCGTTTGCCCTCCTGTCGTAAGAAGAAAAAGGTAGAAGGTGCCCCCTGTGGGGAATGGACCCTCGTGAGGCACCAGATCTGCTGGTGCCTTGACTTTGGGCTTTCCAGGCTCTAGAACTGTAAGCAATAAATTTCCATTTTTCATAAATTATGCAGTCCAGCCTCAGTGAACTAAGACACAGCCTATTGTAAAATGTGAATATTTATGAAACATCATTCACATTTCCCTCACACTTCCTATACACATAAAACACAACAGACAAAAGCTCCAGTCATAACTGTTCATTTTCCAGTAGCTGACAAGCATGTGAAATCTTCATACTCTCAAATCTTCATACTCTGAAATCCTAGGTTACAGGACTCGTTTAAGTAAGTCTAACGATGGCCAGCACAAGTTACTGTTCATCAAAGTAAGACAAACTAGCGATCCGGTAGGCTTCTGTGACTAGAATGGAAAGAGAATCCCAGAAGTTCAGGATTCCCAAATGAACTCAAACAAGTGCCGCCCAGGACTCCGTCCTCTGGGATCCAGCAGCGTCCTCCTGTACACTTCTCCGCATTCATCACTTCCCATGTGCAGATGAGAAATTAAACTCTCAAGCTCTCCGAGAGTGACCGGTAATACCCAGTGTTTTCAGATCAATCAGATCATCTGCGAACACAGCGCTCCATCCCCTCCTTCTCTGACAATGCTCTACTATCACACAAATATAATTTGGAGAATTCAAACTGTAATTTTCCCACAGCTTTTATTCTCTCAGAACATTAATGAAAGCTGCACTACCTTTCCTGCCAGCTGCTGACTGTCCTTTAGAATTTTCAACTTCCCCTTCTTTGATCACTGTCATAATCTGCTGCTCCTCCTCATCAGCCTCCATGTCACTGTCCAAGTAGCCGATCAGAAGCTCTGTGTCTGTTTCTATATCTTCCACCGCCAAGTAGAAAATGTTTTCGCCCTCCTGAAATACACAAATGAAATGCTGAGCCAGTCATCAGTTTCTGGTAGTTACTAAGAAGTCATTTTAAGATGTATTAACCGAGTCCCATGTGCCTGTGGCAAACTGACATTACAATTTTTTATATCTCCTCCTGATCTAGATACTAAAAATGGAAAGTGAAACTATTCAGCTATCTGGAAATAAGACACAAAAATATATATTAGAATAAGTGAATTTAAGTATGCAAATGAAGTAAGAATAATTATGTAAAAACATTAAAGTGAATGCTGCAATGGTAGCTGGTTTTCTGCAGCCCATAAATACACTTCGTCAGGCAGCGTTGTCTTCTGCACACCCAGGTAGACAGCAATGAGACTTCAATGATTTGATTATGACAGACATTAAGAGCAAGACTGAAATAGAAAAAGAAATTCCTTCAAATTCCAACACAAACCAGAGGAACTGCAAACAAAACCTTTTCTATTAGCATGTGTTTGTGATACACTCTTCTTGAATTGCATTCATCTAGAGGAACTGGTACAAATACACATCACATCTTAATCATTTTTATCTCTCTGCCCCCTCGGCCCTCCTCTCTCCTTCCTCAAATCCCTTTCCCCATCTCCACAGAATCTACCTCCTTGTTCCCCATCATCTGTCTTCATTTTTCTCTTTTACATTATTTAGATTGCGGGTCTCTGGTATTAGAGAAACTATGCAATATTTACCCTCTGTGTCTCTCATATTAGAGAAATTGTACCATATTTAACCACTGAGTATGATTTATTTTACTTTGTATTATGCTCTCAAGTTATATCTACTTCCCTACAAATGACTCAAATTTATGCTTCTTTATGGCACAGCAGTACTCCACTGTGTATATACATTTTCTTTTTCATTTCATTTGTTGATAGGCACATAAGCCATTCACATAATTTAGCTACTGTGAGTTTTGCTATTATAAACATGCGCATGCCTGAATTACTACACTGTAATGACTTTCACTCTTTGAAGAAGATACCCAGGTATATAATTGAGCCAAGTGGAATTTCTATTTTTAGTTAATTTTTGAGGAATCTCCATAATGATTTGTCGTACTACTAGTTTACATTTCAACCAACAACGTAAAAGGGCTCCTTTTTCCTGAGAACCCTGGCAGTATTTGTTGTTTTTTGAGTCCTTATCGATGGCCATTCTTATTGGAGTAAAGCAATCTTAGTGTTGTTTTGATTTACATTTCTCTAATGGTCACTGATTTTGAACATTTTTAAATACTTACTGGTCATTTGTACCTCTTCTCCTGAAGTGTCTATTTGAGTTGACCATTTTTGATGGCGTCTTTCATATTGGGGGGAATCTTAATTTTTCTGAGTTCTTTATATATTCTAGATAGTAATCCCCTGAGGCGAGTTGGCAATTTTTTTTCTCATCCTGTAGACTGTCTCTTCACTTTGTTGGTTGTTTCCTTTGCTGTGAAGAAGCTTGTAATTTAATGTAATGCCAGTTGTTGATTCTCCGTATTATCCAAATAACTTCTTTTCCTCAAAGAATTTCAAAAAAGCTTGACTAGAAATAGCAAAAGATTACCCCTTTGGGAGGTTCAATATAGTGATTGAACCAACACATATTCCTCACCTTTCTGTCTTTCCTAAATCCCACTGAAATGACAGAATATAAGGTCCATTATCAACACAACAAACTTCCTAGAAAATTCTAGAAGACAGAAATAAGACATGATTGACATGATAGAAAAGGACAGGAAGCCTCAACCAGGAATAGTCACAGAGTAAGAATGCTGCAAAAATGAAATCCCACAGAAACTTTATACTCAGAATCAACTGGTACAAAATGCCTCTCTGGGACCGAGGCCAAGTCAATCACCACGGAAGCCAGAAAAGAGGTTGCATAGTTGGCTCTCCCCAGAAGAAAGGACCCAGATTCTCCCTCCTTTACAAAGTTGACCAATTGTTCTGATACAGTGCCTAACTTGGCTACTAAGGATAAACAGAAGCAAAGCAGAGTCTAAATTTATTGAACCTTCATGGTGGGCAAAGGGAGAAAAGGACAAAGAAAATAAGCTCCACTCAAGAGTGAAAATCAGTAAAGCAGAGATCACAGAACCAGTGCCTTCTTTCCTTTGGCAGTATGTTAAGCACTTATATTAAGAAGAAAGAGAAGCATAAAAAGAAGAGGTAGGAGGGAGAGGGAAAGGGACCAAGAAGGAAGAGGAGCGTGCAATGAATGCATAGGCTGTGCAAGACGTACACACAAGCAGAACCCTTTGAACATTGGAAAGATGCACATCAAACTGTTTATATAGTTATTCTGAAGCTGAGAGAGGATATTCTACACCCAATGTTGCTTTAACTTGTATTTATGCATGTAGAGATTACTTGTAATTTCAATAACATATATTAGAAAATTCCATGGAAGAGTGAAAAATGATTTTCATCTTCATGCAATACTATGTAAGCTCAAGGTACCAAGACAATCTACCCATTAGGCACAGTTAATCAAAGGATGTTCCTGCAATATTTACAACACTTTGGGAAGTTTTCAAATTTCATACTTCTAGAGTTACTGCTAATTAAAAACACTAAGTTAACTTCTATACAATTGTTACTCTGGGTGCAACAAAAATAAACAAGACACAAAGACTTTCAGAAAAAAAAAACAGTCTCTTCAAATTAAATCAGAAGTGGCATTTCCCAGAGTCTGGAAACCACTGGTTGAGAGGGTTGCTCGAAGCAACTGCACTTCGCTAAGGAACATGTCAGTATAATCATAAATCTTAGTGTTTATTTTATCTGTATCCAAGAAAGTTAATTGAAACTTCTTTCTAGAGCATTAGTCATTAATTTTGTGATGGCTTTCATAGCACTCAGAGAAGATAATTTTTAATTTTAAAACATAATAATATTGTATTAAACTGTAACATAGCATATTTATGGAAGGGCTCTATATTAAAGGAAAATTTCAATACACCAGATAAAACTTTAATGAAAGGAATAGGAGCGTAACAGGCTGCAAAGGATCAGCCACATTTTCTGTTCGCCATAGCTGTGATATGAAGAGAAATATAACTATAGGTACA
>RJWT010008469.1:0-26247 GCA_004365215.1 Cuniculus paca | reverse complement strand
ACACATCTAAAGCTAATGAATACACCAAATATATATCCACTGCCTTTTCTCCTATGATAAAGCTCACTCTGTATTTCAGAGATCAACATTAACTAATAATATAACAATGAAAATGTTATACTATGAAAATATTTTTTCTTATACATGTTTTTGCTTCTGGAATATTTCATTTACTATATTCATACTGATATTGACTATGGATAAATATAACCAGAAAAAGTGAAACTATAAGTGGGGAACTTATGATGTTTCTACAATTCTTTATAAAAAATGTTACATTCTTTTTAGTCTTAGAAGTACAGAGAACTGAATAAGGATTCATTCTGAAGCAACCAGGAAATGTAATTATGACCATTTTAGTATTACATGTAACACTGGCTTCTTATTCCTTCTTCTTGCTTATTATGAAATCTTTAGCTCCTCTGTAGCTGTTTGGTTCCAGTCCCATAAATACCTGGGTTAAATTGCTCAACTCTCCTTTCAAATCTTTTCTATAATTTTACTTTTCTACAGCCTTTAGGTAAATGTTCCCAGCAACTTTATGCATAATACTCAAAAACTGGAATTTAGTTATTCTTTAATGGTCAAATGCTAAAACACTAGAATACAACTATTAAAATCTGTTCTGAAATATAAAAGAAGAAATTATTGATTCATACAACTTATATTAATTGCCATTATCAGAGAAAAAATTCTATTCCTCAGTTTATATACTGTATGGTTTGCATAGATATTTTTGAAATGACACCACTTTTAAAATTGGGCAGTTTTTAGGAGATGATTTAGGTTAGGAAAAGTGTGGATGTGACTATAAGAAGGAAACAAGATTGATCTTTGAGGTGATGGAAATGTTTTATATCATTTAACCACCCCTAATATTTTGGTGTGTTGATAGAGGACAGTTTTTAGCTATCATTGTAGTAAATCGTGCAAAGTCTACAAGTGGCCTTGTATTTTTTCACACTCTTGTGTTATCCTACATCAAAATCAAAAGATTAACTTGAATTATACATAAATCTAGTAGTTTCTTCGTTCACATAATTAGTTCTTTCCATGATTCTGGTCACAAACCGAACTGGTCATGAACCAAAACAAATTTCTATATAAAGTCAACATTGAAAATAGTCATTGAATTTGATTAAGTTCACCACCAATTCAGAATCATGGAAAGAATCAAGTTCTTGAAACAAGGAAACACTGTTTATTTTATGTTTCAGGCTGTTTTATATCCAGGAAAGTTCATTCAACATGTATCTAATGAAAGTGTTATAAATGTAAGTTTCTGGGAAAATATCTTGCTCTTCTGTTTTGATAATTTTCTGTTTGAACTGGAAATGGTTGAAGTTGCAGAAACTGGGCCCGTTATTCAATATGTTAAGTTTAGTTCAAAACAAACTTTTTAGTGTGTTTATATCACTGCAAAAGTTTGTTTCTCTGCTTGTATTTTATAACATGAACTCATTACTAGAGATACATTATGCCAACAGATAAATAAGCAGTGCTTTTGAAAAGAAAACTTTCTACTCACTGTTCCCAAGAGGCAGCAAGAAGTCGCACCATGCAAGGTCATAAGAACAGACAGTAGAGTCAGGCAGGTGGCACTGGGAGGAAGGGGAGAAGATGGGTGATGAACGTTACTGTGGATTTCATGGAGAACAGGACTACTTGGTAAGTAGTTTTAGGATTGTCTACTTGAATTATTATTTGACTTTAGAGTATATGATTTGTCCCTAATTACTGAAGACTGGAGGTAGTTGGTATAGGGGAAGAGTGACTAACATCCAAAAGTCCCCTTCCCATTTGCAAAGTATCTATCTCCTTTGGTGGAAGCCAGGAAGTGCAAGGTGAAGTAAAGAGACTTAAGAGGCATTGTGTACATGTACCAACTTCTAACAATGAATGTAATCATTATGTACTACAACCATGGATTAATAAAAAATTTAAATTAAAAAGTGCATAGTATTGGAGATGGCATGAGTCTCATGAAAGATAAAGTTGGCTATTATATTTCTGATTGATTGTTGTACATATTGAAGATAGGCTCCTAGGTACAGTGGCTTCAGGGTCAGAAAAATCTTCAAATACCATGACATCAAAAATGCATGGTAACATGGTTTATTTGTTGTTTAAAAAATGATAGGCACATTGTGACAATTAGGAAAATAAGAGATAACAAATTTTTCTCTAATTATTATAAATTTTAATAGAATTATATTTCAAAGTCATTTAATTGTGTTTAATTCATGTAGAATTATATTTCAGAGTAACTTTGGTAATGCCACTTATAATTAATTGCAGTACTTTCTTTGTATAGTTATACTTCAACCTTTGATGAATATAGAAACTGAAACCCAAGTCAATCAAAATTGAGGAATTACAGAATGAAAAATCGAGAATAACAAACAATTTTATAGATTTTCCAACTTTGAACAGGGTGCAAAGAAATGAGCAAGCTTATGAGACTCACATGACCATCTTTGCTCAGTTTCTTATGAGCAATAATTTACCTTGCTCTGGGTTAGTATAAGAACTGTCTTCTATGTCTCTAATTGAAGCCATAGCATGTACAGAAAAGTATCAGAAGAGATTAATTGAATACATCAAAGCTTTAAGAAACTGTTAATATTATACAATAAAATCTTCACATATAAGAATTTGACTAGACAAGGACAACTATGGTTTTGGAAGAAGTTGGAAAATTTAATCGACATTACATTACTATGTTAGTTATGGAAAAATATAGTAAATGTTGTAGCTGTATCAAATGAAAGGAAAGATGACAATTTTGTCTAGCTCTTACATGGGAAACAGCCCCATCTCAAACACTTTATACTTCCTCTGAAATTGGTGCTCAAAATCTGATATACCGATTCAGATATCCATGTACAACTTCTACTTCAAAAATGGTCATTCATGCTAGGTATACATAGGAACATAATATCTGAGAAATTTGCTGTGCTAATTATCTGTAGATTCAAGTTTTGAGACAGCCAGAGAAATGAATATGAGTAATGTACTACTCATGAATGACTTTCAATCACAATTTTGGTGATAGTGGGAAAAGAGAGTTATTTACTCTTTAAATCATTTTTAAAATTTTTTTCAAATAAAACTCACTGTTTTTAGCCTTTGCCCTTATTTTTTTCCTTTTTATCTGTGCTTTTCCTCTAGAATGAATTGCAGTGTTGCATTAGATGAAAACATTTTATTCAACAAATACTGGTTATATAATTTAATGAAATCAGTCTAAAATCATAGCATTTTAATTTGAATAATAATTTAAAGTTGAAGGAGTAAATAAAGACCTTGATCCAAAGGAAAAATAAAGATTTTTGAGAGTAAAATGTAATGTTTTATAGAATGATAGAGTGTAACTTATTTTGAATCATCTATATGATAGCTTTCTCTTATGAGTTTAATCTGGAACATTCTAAAGGAATTAAGGACTTATATCAACAATGTAGGGTTCACTAAGGAGACATAAAACATGGTAATGGTTAGAGAAAATTCAATATAATGAATGTTTTAGTTATTTTTGTTATTGCTGATACAAAATTAAATGAGAAAGGATTTATTTCAACTCATAGTTTGCAGAGTTTTCAAAACATAGTTGGCTGGCTCTAAGGCAGGGTGCCATGACAGAGGTATACCACAGAGAAGTTCACAGCAAAGCAGGCAGAACTAGCAGTGCAGCAAGCAGCAGCCTTGAGTCTTCCTTTCCCTTTTATTTCATCCAGTGTAGAAGTCTTTTTGATGAGGTCACCCATGCCCAGGGTGAGCCTTCTATCTTCAGTAAATCCCTTCAACCATACCTAGAACTATACTAATCTAATTTAGTTGGATTTTGCTTACTCAGGTTGACACAATCAGTTTACCATCAAAATGAATTATTAACTTGGTACAAAATCATTAAGAAACAAAATACAAAAGGGATATGCTACTACATTATCATGAATTTCCTAATTATAAAAAGTGTTAAAGTAATAAAAAATTAAATTATCAAAATTCAGAAGCTTACTAGAGACACACAGTGAAACTGAAATGTGCAGCTCTGAAGATTGAACACAGCTCAGTCGGTGCTGCTCTCCCTAATCTCTAGGGAGTCTCAAAGGAGGACACAGGTCCTCTTGGCTCAATGCTTTGAGAAGCTCTATATGCCCAAATCACAATGACCACTGCACTTTGATCTATGGTATTTAGTTTAGCTGAAAAGTGTACCTAACAACTAAAACTGTCTTTTAGACCTGGAAAGGAAAGAAAAGGAATTATGACATTAGCGTGTAGTGAAAGAAAATGGTAAGAAGAATCTCCTCAGGGTCACTGTTTGATTCTGAAATTGTATGTATTCTGTCTATAGCAAAAACAGCACTGCAGTGCATTGTCCTCTGATATTGCATCCTGTGCATCTCTGTTGTTTCATGGCTTTGCTCTTGATCTTATTCTCTGTGTCATTTGTAGACTATTCAAAGAATTTGCTGCTTATGGATAACAGGTTATGAAGTAAGAAAGATAAACACCAGCTGGGGGACAAACTTATCATTGAAATTGAGTTTATTTGCTATCAAATGGGTTCCATAATCAAAGGCAATGTTATGTGGAATGTCATGCTATACATACAGTGTTTCCCTGATTTGATATCACAAAGAACAAACTCATCCAAAATTCACATCCATTTCAATGAGTCTAAAATCTTCAACCATCATAGCCAAGAGAGAGAAAAGTCTGCCTACTGCTCCAACTGCCAGAAGACCTCAGCATCATTCACATGGTGCTGATTTTAGGTACATATAGAATGCAAGAGTTCTGAGGTTGAAAAGGCTTACACTCCAATTGCAGAAGGCCTGGCAGGCCAGGCAGTGTGTTTTTGAAAGGACAGTATGTGAAGCTGTAAGTGTGAACCCAAAGGTGCAGTGGAGACCCCAGAACTTCATAAAAGCCAGGAAAATGGATCATTTAAGGAAAGTTGCAAGGAGACAAAGTCTTAGTTTCAAGCCCCTGTACAAATGAAAACAAAGTTAAACACTTCCAACATACAATGTCACAAGACAAACATTTTCATTACAAAAGTTACAAATGGGAATACAAAAGATTGGGACCACAGAAGTCCAAAATCCAGCAGGGAAAACATTAAGTCCTGTAGTTGCATGTCCAGCATCTGAAGCAGTCTGGTTTAAAGAGCTTTAAAAGACTGTGTGTCTCAATCCCTATTGCATTTCTGGTAGTTGTGGCTCCCACAGCTTCTCTCTTAGGCCTGCTTTGCTCTCTCCATGCAGTTTTCCTTAAATGATACATTTAGATTTAATTTAAAATCCAGTAGTGTAGCTGGATACAAAGTCAACACTCAAAAATCAATAGCATTCCTATTCACAAAAAATATAAGAGGAATGACAAAAATTGGATGATTGCACATGCAGTGTTGACATGATTTATGATCACTTTAAGGCTATTCTTAAGAACTACTCCTCAGAAAAAAAATCCTTTCAAAATATTACTGCTCCTTGATGATTTATGTGGTCAGCTAAGACCTCTTACTAAAATGAACAGGGAAAGTAATGTTGATTTCTTGTCAGTAAAACATGCATTCTGCAGTCCTACATCCTGGAATAATTTCTACTTCCAAGTCTTACTACTTAAGGAATACATTTTGAAATGCCATAGATAGTGATTCTTACTCACAGATCTGGGTAAAGCAAATTGAAAGTTTTTATCATTGGTAATTCTTTGAAGAAGGCAAAAATTTGAACATTAATATGAGTTTTGAAGACATTGATTCCAACCCTCACAGAAGGCTGCAGGAGCTCAGATTTCAGTGGATAAGGTGACTTCAAATTGTTAGGAAACCAGAGAAGAACTAGAATTAGAAGTGGATCCTTGAAAGTTCAGCAACACAATTGCTGCAATTGCGTTCTAAAACTGACAGAGGGGTAGTTGCTTCCTGTAGACAACCAGAAAAGGTGATTTCATGACATGGACTCCATTTCAGATAAAGGAGCTATGAAAACAATTGAAATGACAAAAAATGTAGAGTATTTCATAAACCTGTTAAAGGAACAACAGGTTGTGAAAGGATTAACTCCAATTTTGAAACAAGTTCTACAGCAGGTAAAATTCTCTCCACAGCATCTCACACTGGTAAGAAATCTTTAGTGAAAGGAAGTGAATTGATGTGGCCTAGTTATTGTTGTCAGTTTTGAAGAAATTGCCACACCCACTTGACCATTAACAACCACAACTCTCATTTGTCTGTAGATATCAACTAGAATTGAACCCTTCAGCAGCAAAATTTTACAGCTCACTGAAGGCATAGATGATTATTAAAACTTGTCAGCAGGAATACAGTTTTATATATATTATGCTCTGCATTTTTTTAGACTATGCTATTACAAACCTAGACTGCAGTGTATGGTAAATATAACTTTTATATGCACTGAAGATCCAAGAAGAATTAATGCACTTTATTGCAATACTTGATTCATGTACTGCTCTGAAAGTGAAACTATTGTGAAATATGCTTTTGCTGTGCTCAAAGAAAATCTCCATATTCATGGAAAGCGGATATATTACAAAGGTGTACTTTTTTGTGTTATCACATGAAGACATTATAGTAAATCATTCTTATCATTTGAGTTCTGTTTTTTCCTGATTATCTTTCCTCTATATCTGCCCATAATTCTAAAAATTAATATGCCTTAATGGTAGTGGTGATACTCCACCTCCATATCTTCCTTATTTTTCTTTTCAATCTTCTTTGTCTTTTTGGTTGCTGTCTTCATATTTGTGGTTATAGTTCAATCAACTTCATATAATTGTGTCTCTAATAGATGGTATTTTAGAATGATCAACCAACCAACAAATAAATAAATGTCTCTATGCAATTGTTTTTACATGGCCTAGTATGCATTAGTTTAGTTCCACAGTGGCATGCCGAAAGGTAATTTGTTAGCCAACAGTAATATTATAAAGAACACTTCTTTTGATATAGCAGTCTTTATTGACCTCATTCTGTTAGCAAAGTAAGTGAACAGATGTAAGTAGGAGCTCAATCCAATACTTTAGTTCAGATTTTATTAAACGGTTACATAAAATTGTATTTCACTCAAATTTGATCCTAAGGAACAGAAAGTATTAACATTTGGAAGATGAGATACTACATGAATCAAAAAATGATTGTTGTTGTGCATGGTGGCCCACACTTGTAATCCCAGAACTCAGGAGACTGAGGCGTAAGGATCACTATGAGTTTGAGACCAACCTGAGCTACACAGTGAGGCCTTGTCTCAAAAAAAGGTCACTATTAATATTACTTCCAAATCTTCTCTCTAATAATGTATTTTGAGATTTATTTTTTGAAAAGATTAATAACTTATTACATTATTCTGTTTTGATAGTTACAATTCATGCACTTAATGGACTCTATAGGAATTTTTATAGTATGTATGATAAAAGTAGGGCTATATTGTCATTTCCTCTAACTGTGTGGTGTTTTAGCCACCTTGGGCTGCTTCGGTTGCCATAGCATGGTTGATTTTAGCAACAGAAAATCATTTCTCAGTGTTGTGAATGCAGATCAGTCAGAGATGAGGGTCCTTGCCTGGCTTTTTATTGAATTGTGAGCTACAATCTCTTTGCCATGTCCCACAAGCAGAGGAGAGGGGAGCCACATTCCAGTGTCTTTTCCTAAGGGTACCTGTACCATTCCGAAGTTTCACTTTCATTGCATCAACTAGCCTTAAATACCCACCAAAGCTGTCATCTAAGCAGCAATCGCGTTAAAGAGAAAATCACAAAGGAAAAGTAGCATTTTCATCACAGGGCATTAAGGGTCCATACTATAAATATGATTTATTGATGTGAATATTGACATAGATCATCTTGGAGAAAGTATTTGTCAAGTGTAAGTGCTACAAATTTAATCTCCTTGCAACACATATGGAAAGATGGTAACTGATTAATAATTTCTTTCCTAGATAGTAGACTATGAAAGCAAGTTCCTTTTATAGGTATTCCAGCTTTGATCACTGAAAATGCCTCAATTAACTACTGTGCTCTTTTCACCTGCCTTCTTGGTTGTATTTTCATCACTTGATTATTCACTACTTCACTCTTTTAGAGTCTGTATGATGCTTTAGTCTCATTGTGCTCATTTCCTGCTATACATTAGTCTTTTAGCTTGCTGCTGAGACACTATACTGAACCCTCACAACTGAAAGGAAGAGAGATTGAATTTGACTAAAGGTCCCAGTTTTCTCAAGGTAGATTTATTTTGTTTTGTGTTTGCAGTACTAGGTATTGAATCTAAGGGCTTGCATAGTCGAAGCAAGCTCTCTTTTAATGAGTTATATCTCTAGCCTTTTAAATTTTCATTTCGGGGCAAGATTTTATGAAATCACCTAGACCAATTTGAGTTTACAATTCTCCTGCCTCATCCTTCTACACAACTAAGATGTTTTTTAACTTTCTATGCATGAATTTTCACTCTTTATATTTAAACTGATACATGTTGGAGATTGTTAACTATTCTTGAATTCTCTAAGACTTTAACACTGAAAATGATTAATCAATAATCACCAGTTAGACTAAGAACAACTAATTTGTTGAAGGTTTACACATTTGTACTACTTCCTACTCATTGCACTTGTCCACTTGTCACTTGTTCTTCATATTTTTTCTTTTCTTTTTGCATCTCAAATTCTAATTGAGTATTTTACATAATTAAATTATTTCTCTCCTAATAGAATATCCATAATACTGTTTTTAATTTTTGTTGGCAGCTCTTCTAGAGTTTCAGATATACATTTACAATTTATACTACTCATCTACTTTTACTCATTGTTTAACTTTGCCATTAAAGTATTCCAAATATCAATTTTGGCTATTTTAAAATCTCCCTCATTATTCCAAATTCTGTCTCATATTTGAATTTGTTTCAGAAGCTAGCTTTATTTCACTGGACATTTTTCCATTTTTCTTGACTTCCTGTGTTTTTTTGTACTTTCTAGATTAAAACTTGGAATCACACACACACATATATATGTATATATACATATATATATATATATACATATATATATGAACTGAGGTAAATAACTTTAATATACCATCTTGTGCTAATCTACCTCAAAATTTATTTTATTTTTTGGTTGCTATATCTATAGATACCAAGATTCTCAAATACTTCAAGCTTCCTTCTCTTTAACTTTCCTGTTATCTTTGGTTTATCTATAAACTCCTTGGAAAATTGGGCTTGGATATTAGAAAGCTTTCTGCTGGTCCTATTACAATATGTGGTCCTTATTGCTGTGGTGGTAAGAAGTAGGTCCATGGGAATATACCATAATGTCATGAATGAATTTAGCCTCTTACTGCACTTATGTTTTCTAAGTGTTATCTTCACAACTTTTTGTTACTTTTGCTATCCTAGTTTTCCTAACTGACTCCTCCTTTGGGTAAAACAGGAAGGGTAGAGAGTTAAAGTTAGATAGTTTCCTTCATCCTTTATAAAATAGGCTCTGGTAAAATCTTTTTCACTTCAGATGGGCTGTGGTTAAAGAAAATGCACTAGGTATACTTTGAAGTGACTTTTTCCTTTCCCTGCCAAAGACATAAAGTGAATATTCTTGGCTCTAACAATCATGAATGTGTAACAGAAATTCTGGAGATAAAACCCAGAAATTTCAAGTAGCTCTCTAAGTCTGTGGCTTCTAAGACTTCTCACTTTTGTTTTTCTCAAACCCAGCTTCTACCAGTTCATCAAAATTGCATTTATCTTTTCCTACCAGTTTACAGCTATGTTGACTTCTGTTTCAAGTAAGCAGACCTTATCTGTATTTCTAGATGCATTTACATTTTCTCGTTTCCCCTGTGACTTCAACTCTTTAATGGGTTTAAGAAAAGCTGTTAATTTTAATTTGCTGTATTTTAAGTATTTTTTGTTATAAAAATACGGATGACAACTTTTAGGTACTTTTCATGCTGTTATATATAGAGTTAAAGCTAAAATCCATTGTCATTTCACTTCTCTGCATAGCAAAATGAGTTTTCTATTAGAACATAGATAAAGGTAGATGGCACATGACAGAGAATAGGAGATAGATAGATAGATATATAGATAGATAATGAAGTTAGCTTGTGTCATTATGGAGGCTCAAAATTCCAAGCACAGCAGTCCTTAAGCCAGAGTCTAAGGAAAGTCAATGGTATAATTTTAATGTGAGTCCAAAAAACTTGTGAATCAGGAGAGTCAGTTGTGTATGTTTCAGTGTGATTCTGACTATGAAGGCAAAAGAAGAACAAATGCAAAGAGAGTGACTTTTTTCTTATTCAGGCTTTTGCTGTTGTTGTTGTTCTACTGAGGTCTTCAGAGAACTAAATGAGACCCACCTGCTTTGGGGAGACCAACTAGGTTTCCTTTGTCAGTCAATTCCAATATTAATCCTATCTAAAACACTCTTACAGACACAGTAAAGAATAATGCTTAAACAAATAACTTACATAAATTGAAACCTAAAATTAACTATAGTATGTCTTCTGAGAATTTTACCCAGACATTTGATTCCAAAAGAAATTATCTTTTATTGGAACTGAAAATCCTTGTAGGACCAATATGCAAAATCAAAGTAAACCATAAAAATAGATGATAGTAATGTGTCTTTGAATGATTTTGATATGAAACATCTTCATATTTTTGAAACTATGAAGTTGAAATATGACTGAAGTTCACTGATACCTTAAAACCATTAGTAGCACCTTGATGTAATTGGCATTATCCAGACACCTATGAACTCAGTTCCAGCTTTTAACACAATGATCCATTCAGCTAAATTATGAGCTTCATTGGCATAATTTTACTATTATTTCCTTCAATATATCTTCACAGATTTTACTCAATATCACCATTTTTAAATAATAAGTAGGTGTACACAGTTATGTTTTAATTCACAGAACTTTGTGGTAGTACACAAAATAATAAAGAGTTGATGGAGTTATTGAGTGATAAAACTGAATAGGACAATTGAGACAATCATTTGATTTTAAATAAGCAAATGCATGCATTTTTGAGAACAAGTTTTTCTTTATATTTAAAAAAAGTTTTGAAACAGAATGAGGAATTGTATCTAATTATACTTTGTAATAAATCCATAGAAGTGATTCCTAAGAGTTTACCTGCTGGATATGAAGACTTTAATAAAAACTTTTTCCATCACTCTGCTTCCAAATCTGGATTGTAATGTATGACTTTTTACTCAATAACCCATGCAAATGTACCCTGAATAGAATTAGTTACATGAATGTTGAACATGAGAACATTAGAACAAAGAGAAACAAAATATTGTACTGTTTATAAAGATGAGTGTTTGTTTTAAAAGAGTAAGAGTCAAAATTCCTAAGCTTTTAATTTGTCACTTTCTGAAAGCACTACAGATCCTGTGGAAATTCAGATCATCGATACCCACTTAGAAAATCTTTACTCACAGGGGATGGAAAACACAGAAGAAATGGACAGCTTCCTAGAAACATACAATTTACCAAAGCTGAATCAAGAAGAAACAAAAATTCTTAATAACCCACTATCAGTTAACTAAATTAAAAATGTAATTAAAAACTTAACAAGAAAGAAAAGTCCAGGTCCTGATGAATTCATGGCTGAAATTTCAAGAAATTTAGATAATAATTAATGCCCATATTCCTCAAAGTGTTTAATGAAATTGAAAGGGAAGCAATTTTCCCTAACTCATTCCTGGAGGCAACTAATACCCTGACACAAAAATCAGAAAAAAAAAAAAAAAACAAAAAAGAGAACTACAGGCCAATCTCCCTAATGAACAAAAATGCAAAAATCTTCAATAAAATGCTAACAAACATACTGCAGAAAATCATCAGGAAAGAATATACCATGGCCAAGTGGGATTCATCCCAGGAATGAAGGGATCGTTCAACATATGCAAATCAATAAATGTAGTACACCATATCAACAGAGCCAAAGACAAAAATCACATGATCATCTCTATAGATGCACAAAATCTTTTGATACAGTTCAACTTTCATTTATGATATAAAATCGTACATAAAATCAGAATAGATGGTCTGTACCTCAATCTGATAAAAGCCATCTATGACAAACCAACAGCCAACTTAATAGTAAATGGACAAAAGCTGAAAGCTTCCAACATAAAATCAGGAGCAAGACAAGGATGTCCACTATCAGCACTCCTATTCATTATAGCTCCCTAAACATCATTTATAGCAATTAGACAAGAGAAATAAAAGGAATAAGGATAGGAAAGGAGGAAGCGAAATTGTAAGTATTCACAGATGACAAGATATTCTACCTAGAAGACCCCAAAAACTCCACTAAAAGACTTCTAGATTTAATAACCAAATTCAGTAACATATCTGGACACAATGTCAACACTCAAAAATCAATAGCATTCCTGTACCAAAAAATAAAAAAAAACAAAAATTCACTGAGAGAGAAATTAGGGAACCCACACCCTTCACAACAGCATCCCCCAAAAATGAAATACTTAGGAATCAATCTAAAGAGGAAATAAAGTATCTACCCATTAAAAATACAGTACTCTGAAAAAAAGAGATCAAAATGAATATCAGAAAATGGAAAGATACCCCTTTCTCACGGATAGGAAGAACCAACATTGTGGAAATGGTCATTCTCCCAAAACTGTCACACAGATATAACACAATCCCAAACAAATAGCATTAATATACCTCCAAGATCGGGAGAAGACATTCCTAAAATTAATGAGAAGAGACCTAGAATAGCAAGGACAATCCTGGGCAACAAAGGCAAAGTTGGAGGCAACATAATCCCTGACTTGAAATTATACTACAAAACTGTTATGATAAAATCAGCATGGTACTGGCAATAAAACGGACCTGAGGATTAATGAAACAGAATACAAGATGCAGACACAATGAAGAATATAATCAGCCATCTTATCTTTGACAAAGGAACCAAACATGCTCACTGAAAGAAAGAAAAGCTCTTTAATACATTGTGCTGGAAGAACTGGTTTCCCACATGCCGAAGACAAACTAGACCCATGTCTATCACCATGTACTAAACTCAAGTCAAAGTGGATTGAATTTCTAAATATTAAAACAGAAACAATAATTCTACTAGAAGAGAAAGCAGGTAGAAACCTTGAAGACATAGAGTAGACAGAGAGTTCATTAACAAAAACCACACCAGATGGAAGTATTTCAAAAATCAACAACTGGAATATTATTACCTTATTAGAAACACTTTGCACATCAAAAGAAATCACCAGCAAAGTGAAAAGAAGACCCACAGATTGGGAAAAAGAATGTTATCCAGCTCTTTAGTAGACAAAGTATTTCTATCTAGAACATATGAAGAATTAAATAAATTCAGGCCCCCTCAAATTCAAAGACCCAATCTAAAAGTGAACATCTGAGATGAATACACAATTCTCAGATGAAGAAATACAAATAGCAAATAAAAAATGAAAAATGTTCAACATCATTGGTAATTTGAGACATGCAAATTAAAACAACACTGAGATTACATCTCACCCCAGAATGAATGACTATCATCAAGAAATCAACCAATAACACTGTCGGCAGGGCTGTGGGGAAAAAGAACTATTCTCTGCTGTTGATGCAAGTGTAGACTGGTGCAACCACTATGAAAATCAGTTAAGATATTCCTCAAAAAGCCAGAATTAGAGGTTCCTTTCAATTCAGCTATTGCCCCTCTGGGTATTCTCTCAGAAGAGTTAAAAACATCATACCACTATGATATATATGCACTCATGTATTTAGAAGCTCAATTGGTAATAACTAAATCTTGGAAACAACCCAAATGCCCATCAACCAAGTAATGGATAAACATTGTGGTATATCTACACAATGGAGTACTACTCAGCTATAAATAAGGATAAGCTTGATGATTTTATAGGTAAATTGATGCCATTTGGGACCATACTCATAAGTGAAATAAATCAGACTCACACGTGTAAACATGTAATTTCCCCCTAGTGCAAGAAACTGAAAGAGTAAGATCCAAAATTTACAATAGATATTGTTAATGAGAAAGAAAATTCTCAAAAAGAGAAAAACTGGTCTGAAAGAAAGATGGAAAGAAATAAAATATATATGTATATGCAATATAACTAATATAGTTATATTACTAGTTTCTTTTAGTTCATTGAAAATAGACACTTTTGCTTATATTGTTAGATCAATTTTTTTTTTTGTCTTTTTGAGACAGGGTCTTGCTATGCAGTTCAGGCTCACCTCGAGTTCACTTTTTAGTCCAGGATTGTCTCAAAGTCACAACGATCCTCCTACCTCAGCCTCCTGAGTTCAGGGATTATAAGCATGTGCCACCATACCCAGCTTAGATCAATTTTTAATGCCTATATCTTGTAATCTGAGCAACTACATTGAAGATGACAATGCACACTATGTTAACAATTGTTACTTCTCTATCATATTATAAAATTCAGTATCATTTTTATTGAATTTTTCTTTTTAAAATATAAACCAATAAATAAGCTGTCGTCTTCACTTAGTGAACTACTTTAAACAATCCTGCACACACACATGTACACATACACAACATTGATTATGAAAAGTACACTGTAAAGTAAAAAGGAAAATATGAAAGAGGAAGGAAGGAAGGTTAGTAGGCTGAAATAGGGAAAAAGGGAAGAAGAGAAGAAAATTTAAAAAAAAATATATGTGGACTGAACATGTTTGCTGCTCAAAACTCATATGTTGAAGAATTAACTTTCAATTTGCCTATGTCTGGGTAAGGTAAAAAAAAAAAAGATTGAGGATGAGTAAGGTCATGATAATGGCTTATGCTGTGCTTTGTGTCTGGATGGCCCCCAAAGCCTCATGCATTCATGGGGAGGGGTGCTGAATGTGGTTGAATCTAGAGTTTTTGATCAACTCATGTTCCTATGCTGAGATTATGTGTGTGAGTGCTACATACACCCTGAGGTGAGTAACCAGCATAAAACATAAGGGACCATAAGAATCTTGTCTCTCTCACTCTTTCTCTTGCTGCTTTTGCTGTATCCCAACACCCCAGGCACCATGAACTGTTGCCACTCTGCCATGTGCCACCCTGCCTAGGAGCCAGTCAATTATGGACTGAAAGCTCTACAAATTGTGAGCCAAATAAATGTTTTCCTCCTTTAAAGTTGGGTGTGGGGATTTTTTTCTGAGCACTGACAAAAGTCTCATGTAGTCATGTGGGGTGGGTTTTTCAGAGGCAGCTGAATCTAGAATTTGGGATTGATTCATGGCCCAATACTGGGACTAGGGGTGTGACTGCTATATGTGCTGTAGGTTGGGTAGCCTGCATACGATATAAGGGACAGAAAAAGTCTTGTTTCTCACTCTTTCTCTTGCAGCTTTTTCTGTCTTACACTGCCCTGGCCAACATGAAGTGTTGTCCCTCTGCCATGTGCCACCCTGCCTTGGAGCCAGCCAACTATGGACTGAAATCTCTACAAACTGTGAGCCAAATAAAAACTCTTTCCCCCTTTAACTTTGGATGGTTGGTATGTTATCTCATCAGTGAGAAAAGTAACTAAGACAGGTTTTGATCAAGTAGGATCGGTGTTCTCATGGGATACGAGAACTTGCCTGTTCTCTCTACCCTTTGAAGACATGATGAGACAACAGTCTGCTTAGAGGTTCTTCACACAAACCAAGTTGAACATAGGTGGGTCTTTCAAACATTCAGCACTATGAGAAAATAAAATCCCATTGTTTATGCCACCCTGTCAGTGATATTTACTAACAGCATCTTGAGATGCCTAAGATATATACTGTAAAAATGTTTAGTGGATTTTTCTAGTGATTTCTTAAAATAATATGCAAAAAGTACAGTAAAACCTGCTATAACTGTAATAAAATAGCAACTACTATTTTATAATACTCTGCAGTTATTTTATTTTGGATAATGTGTACAACTACCAAAGCAAATAAAGATAAAATAAAATTTTAATATTTACTTACATTTTTGAGAATCTTATAATAGGAGATACTATTTTTAGATACATACATTAAACAAATAAAAAATTTAAAATCAAGATACTTCAAGCTCTCTGTGTTAGTTATGATGCATTAAAGGCAAACAAAAATATGAAAATTATACTGAATTAAGAAACAAAAATATTTCTTCTCTCATACTACATACCACATCTGGCCTGCCAAAGAGAGTCTGTTTATCTTAAAAACTTAGGTACCCCAAATAATATTGTAAATGAAAACCATGACATTAATTCCCCACTCACACATCATCATCAAAGCAAGGAAGATAAAACAATAGACAATCCTGCACATATTCTTATTTATTTTCCAAGATAAAATAAGAATTATTCTTACTCATAGCACATGGACCAAAAAAGTTCCATGGCCCTACCTGACTTTAAAAAGGAAATGTCATTCTTTTATATGTCAGAAAGAAGACAAACAGATATTTGTGAATAGCTTCATCAATATTACTAACTTATTTTGCTAGAGAATATTTACACCTGCTTGAGTGTTCAATAAAATAAAATATTTATTGATAATTTTTCCTTTCTTAACTTATACATGAAAAATATATGAAGACATTTCACTAAGCATACATACATTAACAGCTCACAAATTACATGAGCATGATTCATAAAAAAAGCCAATTTAGTCTGTTACTGCTAAAAGTAAGAGACTACTGTTTGACAAAAGATTTAATATAGCAATTTCTCATTCTGTTTAAAATTCATGAAGCCACACAGAAAAGCCCTTATTAGTTTCTGAATTGCTTTATTGACTTTAATGATAAAAATACAGGTTTTGCAGGATATGACACAATTAAAATGAATTTTCTTATTGATTATTTAGTTGGACAGATAGTTTTATGTCATATGAAATTATTTAATATTTAATTTATTTTGGATTATTGAAGAATATGAGCATTTCTCAAGCACGTTTTTAAAAGCATCTTTTCTATTTATTAAAATATCATATTATACCAAATATATGAACTGGTGTGTATTCTACTAAATAACTGAAACTGAGTAACTGGGAAAACAACATGACAGAATTGCAAAAACATTCCTATTACTCATCTCCCCCTATATACCTACACTTCACTATATGACTATAAATTTGTAATTTTTAATACAGTTTGTTTCCTGCAATTCTTTAATCAGATCATGACTTGTGTGGTCTACTGAATATAACACAATTAACAATGTACCAAGTCAAAATTTAAAAAGGTGAGGAAGGCCTGTTTAAAAGATAGCCTGTTTAATAAATGGTGTTAGAAAAACTGGCTCTGCACATGCCAAAGAATAAAAGTGGTCCCATATCTTTCACCATGCACTAAAATAAATTCAAACTGGATCAGATCTCCAAACATTAAAACAGAAACATTAAATCTTCTGGAAGACAAAATAGGTAAAACTCTTGAAGATATTGGTGTGGGCAAAGACTTCATGAACAAAACCCTACTAATCACAAGGGAACTATCACAAAGAAGCAACAACTGGGTTCTCATCTCCTTAAAAACCTTTTGCACAGCAAGAGAAACCATGAACAGTGTGAAAAGATTGTCTACGATGTGGAAAAAAATGTTGGAAAGCTATTCCACAATGTATTACTATTGAGGATATATAAAGAACAAACAAACAAACGAAGAGTCAGACTTCCCAAATGTAAAGACTCAATCCAAAAATAGGCATGTGGGATAAATACACACTTCTCAGATGAAGATATACAGACAGCAAATAATATATGAAAAAATGTCCAACATCACTGGTCATTTGAGAGTTGCAAATTGAAACAACAATGAGATTATATCTCACTCCAGAAAGACTATTATCAAGAAATCAACAAATGATTATTGCGGGAGGGGCTGTGGGAAAAAAGAAAACATTCTCCACTGTTGATAGAGGAGTAGATTGGTGCATCTACTGTGAAAATCAGTGTGGGATTACTCAAAGAACTAGGATTGGAAGTCCCATTTGACCCAGCCCTTCCCCTTCTAAGTTTCCTCCCTGAAGAATTAAAAACATCACACCACACTGAGATATGTATACCCATGTTTACAGCAACACAATTTGTGATAGTTAGAGCTTGGAAAAAACTCAAATGCTAGTCAATTGAGGAATGGATAAAAAAGATGTCGTATTTTTAATACAATGAAGTACTACTCAGCCATGAAGAAGGATAAACTGAAAACTTTTATAGGTAAATGGATGCAGTTCAAAACCTTACTCATAAGAGAAACCAGAGGCAAATGAGCAAATATTGTATTGTCTTTCTAATGTGAGAAGTTGAAATAGTAAATATGATCCAAAATGTATAATAGATATTGTAAAATGGGAAGAAATGTTCAAAAGGAAAGAGAAACTGGGATGGGTGAAAGGAGAAAAGAAGGAAGAAAAAAATACATATATATGCAAAATAGTTAAGCTAGTTATACTACTAATTTCTCTTAGTTCAATGAAAAGAAAACTTTGTGCTAAAATTGTTTGGACAATTAAATTCCTATATCTTGTACTCTGAATAACTAATTTAAAGATAACAATACACAATATATTAACCATTGTTGTCCTCCTATTATGTTGTTTTGAAATTTTGCTTTATTTTTTCTCTTTAAAATAAAAAAGAATATAGTTTTTTTCTTATCATGTGAAACATTGTTCTTTTCAGCTTTATTCTTGTGTGTCTGCATGCATTTTGTAACTAAATGTAAGTTTAATACTCTTGAGTCACATTAAATTATTAATTTACTATATTGAAACATGCATGTTAATGCTATGTTATTCTCATTAGCCCTTTCAATGTTATTTAGAATTTTTGATTTTTACACTGAAAATGTTTTCATTTGTTTAAAAATGAGCAGGAAAGCAGAAAAATATAAATAGAAAAATGAGTGGAAAAGTTATTTGTCTGAGTAGATATACATGAACCACCTAGAACATTTTTATTCTTAATATTTGTTTGACTTCCTGACTCTTCTGGTAGCTCAATTGATATTTGGGAAAGAATGACAATGAATGCAAAATGAAAAAATTTCAGTAATATGTACATCTTACAGGACAGCTAACATACCTTTGGAATGATTTCCAATTATCTTGTTTTTTTCTTATCTGTAATCAACTTCATTAAAGGAATCGTATCTTGTATTAATTTTAAAAAAGTGACAGCACATTTTAAGCACATACATTTATTAGGGCTTGCATGGAGGGAAAAAGAGAGAACTAATTCAGATTTATTGTGCTCACAATATGGAGAAAATCAGAGGAAAGTTTGAAAAAGAAAAACACATTGAGAAGAATTGGTACCAGTAAATATTGAGAACTCTGATATTTTCAGTGCAACAAGCTGGTAAGAATTCAACTGTTACATGATTGACAGTCCCAACAAAATTTACATAGGTGAAGTGGAGATATAGCTCAGCGGCACAGTGCCTGCCTGGCAAGTACGATGTCATAAACTCATTTCCCAGTACAAAAAAAAAAAAATTACATAGGTAGTAGAAAGGTGCTTTTAAAAGTCAGATTCTGAGAAAAAAAAATATGTATACATATATAACAAATGGATTTCCTTATTTAATCCTTTTTCTAAGTTTATGTGATTATTTTTAAATTGCAGATTAGCAGGCTTCAAGTTAGAAAACTGATCTATGCAATTCCCAGAAGTAAGCTTCATAATGATGACACTCGGTAGGATTTTAAACTGTTACAAACATTTCAATTCATTGAAACAATATGGATATACTTGGAGTAAATAAATTTCTCATAGGATTTGCGATCAATTTTAACTTGACTCAAATTGGCTTTTGATATTCAAAAATTTTCCTTTACACTTTATAAAATGCATTTTAATAAAATACCTTCATCATTTTGCATTTCCATTAAGTCTCCTTCTCTCTCACATGTCCTTTTCAGGTAATGTAGAGGACTATCTTCTGTACTATAGGAAAAAAAACCAAAAACAATTCTTAAATGAGCACAAGAAAATGCAATAATAAGATTCAAAATAGGTTTAATACATAACAATTAAGAATTTTTAGTCATCATTGATGGTCATGCAAAAAATGGTAAATCAAAATATTGTACTTTTGCAATACACGTGATTGACAACTGGTTAATCTACCCCCAAAACCAATAAGTAAATGAACAAATTGAATCAGGAAATTAGGGTATGGCTAGTTGGCTGCACAAGTGGGTGTGACCTGTTAGCACACAGATCCAAGCCACATGCATGAAAACCCTTTCAAACCTTGCACTTAGTACAATCAGAAAGCACCATCTTCAGTTAGTCTATTGCAAAGTCAAGTAAGTTTTTGAAAAGACAGTCTGTATTTGACATCAGTCTAAGTGTAAAAAAGACTTCCACCATCAATCTTGGTAGCACAGTGCTATTTCTCTCCAGTGACCCACTCTCATGCTGTGAAGAGTACATGCATTCCTATTCCATTTGGCTCATTCTTACCGTATAAAGCATATAAACCTGTAATATATGTAAAACCTCACTACATTTTGCACTTGTCCAATTCTTTGTTCAGGATAACTAGAACCTGGAAGAAATCTGTAGGAGCTCACAGTACCCCAGAACACTGACAGAAATTTAATGACTTTTTTCTTCTCCCTTTAAAGGTTCACCAATCTCTGTATATTATGGTGACTGAAGTCATCCTGTAGTATCAACCTCAGTTCCTTCACCTGAAATATGATCATACAGAAATGCAATCTCACCTGCAAAGAGTGCATGTATGTGCATGTTTTGTGTTTGTATTGAATGTGAATTTATGTGAAAACATGTTTTATACATGTTCTTTTTCTTTCTCATTAAATTCATTCATTTTATGCATTGTGCAATGAAATTAAGAGTATATAAGAGATTTCCACTTGCCTTCTGCAACCTCTATTGAGCAGGGTTCATCTTATCCACAGAAAGCTCTTGCGTGAATCAGAATAGTAGTTTATTTAGATTTATAAGTACATAATACTCAGAACAAAAATAACGCCTCAGTCCTAGTTTTTAGTAAATATTTACAAATACATTTTGCTATAGTGTTTACTAGTGGTTTTGCAATGAGGTAAACTAATAATATAAATATTACCTGTTAAGAAAATTGAAGGGGGAAAAAAAAGAAAATTGAAGGGAGGAAGAAATCACTTAAGAAAAATATACATCGACAAATGCTGAATAATTTATTTAAGCAAAAACATGTAAACAAAATGATAAATATAGAATCATTACTTACAACTAATATTTCACAAATAAATTTGTACCTTTAAGTAGTAATATATAAGTAGTAATACTATAGAACTATAATCGAACTGTTAGCAGGAGAAAAATGAGTGATCAATACAATTCACAAGACAAATGCAATATGATTAATAAAATGCAATTTTACATACTTAATCTTGGTATGTAGTTGGTATAGTCTTCAAATATTTTTCTTTTATCTGACTTACAACAATTTTTTAAAAATTATATCTCCACCAGTGTGTCCCTGAAAATAACACATAGCCAGAAAAAAAAAATCAGCCTTGAAAACTAGAGACAAACAATACTAGTCCATATTAACCTAACCTCATCTCACCTGCCTTACAGATTAGCCAGTGAACAAGAGAATAGTGATGGAAGGTTCAGGTCACATTGGATAATGCCCATATATAATGTTTATTCAAATTTTCATATATTCATTCTAACTTATCACATTAATTATAGATAAGTTTTTTCTAAATTCAGCATGCTTCGAAGAGCAATAAAATACTCAAAATTAATGCTGTCAAATTCTTTAAAATTACACAATGATAGAAAACTTTATAACATCAATGTAAATTAAGTAATTATAATAGGTTTCAAATATTAACCTTTAATTGTAAACTTTTGCTTATCTTATCTTAAAAGTTCACATCCAAAAATATACACTTCATTCAGAGATAAAATGGATGAGGATGAAGGGATGAGGGAAAAGATGAGCAGTTTTGTGATAACTGGCTTATCAAAGATTCCTTTACCCTAATCTATAGAACCTGGAAATATATTATTTGATGCATGCAATTTACAGCTGTGATAAAGTTAAGAATCTTAGAGAAATTATTCTGAGTTATCCAGATGGGCAAATTTAATTGCAAGAGTCCTAAATAATGTATTTTAAACAGAAAATTTTTCATGACATAATCACACGTTCAGGTAAACTCATGTGCAATAATTTTCATAGTATTATTTGATTAAAAGATAGAAACATATTATAAACAGGATAAACAAGATCCATTCCTACATTGAAATATGCATAGCTACTTTGGATAGTGTACTTTCACAGACATTTTCTGTCATGATTAAAATATACATATATAAATAAAATATAAAAATATAGTTTCTGAAAAAGGTAATAATAAAATAGATATTTAGTAGATATTTCAGCTCTAGACTCAAATATTTTATCACTTCCTATATTTTAATTATATTTAGATTTATTTCATTGCAATTATTAAACTTCAATAATAAATCATAAATTCTATAATATTTAAAATTTAACAAGTATTAAAAATATATATATAATATTAAATACATTTTGCATTAAATACATAATTTACACCTCAATAAGTGATGTATATTTTCTCTCTCAACAAGGCTGTAGCTCTCTACCATAAATGTGAAGCAGATTCATTTGGAAAACTTTGAAAACAAACAAACAAACAAAAAACCCCACAAAAATTAATCAAATAACAGAGGCCTGTTGTTAAGACTCAAAGCTTTCAGAGACTGTGAGGAGGACAAGGACATGTATTTGTATTTCTGCATGTATTATTAGCTGTAAAGAAATTTATAATTTTATTAACATTTATCATAAAAACTTGATAATGAGTTCTTGCTGTATCTAACTTGAAGTGCCGAGAATCCAGGGAAAGTCAATTTTGACATCCCTTTACCTCGGCACCAGAGTCACATACTCTGTTCTAAAATAAACTGTTTTAGACTTTGTAATTCTCTTAATCCTACCACTTTTCTTGCTATTGGATAGAAGACATTTCCTCCTAGCACACAGCTTGGCATTTAAAAACTATACTACCCTTGCCCCAGGACTCAGGCCTTCTTTGTTATACCTTATCCCTTTTTGGAAGTGTCCTCTGATTGAAATAACCTTCTTGTCTTTTTGATCTGTTCTTGTTAGATTATTTTATTGCCCATATCACTGGCATCAGCAATGCAGATTTGCAAGGCATGTAAGTTTTTAAAAATGAGTCAATTATTTTGAATCATTTTCACTCAGATTTGTGTTTTTTTATTTTCACTGATAATTAAAATATTACTCAAATCTTGGGAAGGTTTACCAGGAACGCAAATAATTTTTAAGACCATGAAGAATTGCTGAAAGGAAGTAGTTTGAGAATTATGGCCACATAATACAGTTTGATAATCTCATATATAATTATTTTTATATTTCTACTCTCCACAGAATTTATGCTAGTATTTGATTTTGTGAAACACATGCATCAAAATAATATTCAACTTGAAACAATTAAGTTAAAATGTGATGAATGGGGAAAACTCAAATGACATTAACAGCATAAAATTAATTTAATTTGTTTTACTCAGATTTGTGTTTTTTCTCTTTACTAATAGTTAAATATTACTCAAATCTTGGGAGGCTTACTTGGGACTGAAATAAGTTTCAAGAACATGAACAATTGTTGAGAAAAAGAGAATTATGGTGATAGAATACCCTTTGATAATTTCATATACAGATCGATCTATCTATCTATCTATCTATCTATCTATCTATCTTTCTATTCTGCCAAGAATATGTTCCACTATTTGATTTTGTGAAACACATATGTTGCAATATTACACTACTTGAAGTAAAGGTGAAAATGTGAAGACTGGGAAGATTAAAATTTAGTTTAAAAGCATAAACAGATTACACAACTAGATAAATGGTTCACATTTCTAAAATACAAATTGAGACAATAGCAATGTTGAAAAATAAGTGGAAATTACTATTTTCAAAATTTTATGCAATTTTATTTATTTTTATCTTTTATATAACTCTTGGTAATAGATTTTTTCTGAGCCACATTTCCTTGAAAGAATGTGATATGTATATTATTACTCAAATCTTGGGAAGATATATATATAGATATAGATATAGATATAGATATATAGATATCACTGGAAGAAACATAGTATCTCTAATAAATGGTGTGGAAAAACTGGCTCTGCACAAGCCAAAGGCTAAAACTAGACCCACTCTATCACAATGCACTAAAGTCAAAATGGATCAAGGATCTAAACATTAAAACAGAAACATTAAATCTACTGGAAGAGAAAGTAAATAGAAATCTTGAAGATGTAGGTGTAGGCAGAGAGTTCATGAGCAAACCCAGACTACATGGGAAGTATTTCAAAGAATGAACAACTGGGAACTCATCTTACTTAAAAGTTTTTGCATATAAAAAATAAAATCACCAACAGAGTAAAAAGACAATCCATAGAGAGAAAAAATTTTAGTGAATGGTTCCTCAGACAAAGGGCTTTTATCTAGAATGTATAAAGAATTGAAAAAAATCAGGCACCCCAAATTCAAAGTTCCAACCCAAAAATGGGTGTCTGAGATGAATACACAATTCTCAGATGAAGAAATACAAATGGCAAATAAATATATGAAAAAATGTTCAACAGCATTGGTTATTCAAGAGATGCAAATTAAAACAACACTGATATTCCATTTCACCCCAGAAAGAATGTCTATCATCAAGAAGCCAACCAATAATTAATCCTCCACTGTTGGTGGGAGTGTAAGCTGGTGCAACCACTATGGAAATCAGTGTGGAGAGTCCTTGACAAGCTAGGATTAGAGGTCCTATTAAACCCACCTATTCCCCTTCTTTTCTGAAGAATTAAAAACATCATACCACTCCAAGATATGTGCACCCATGTGTATAGCCACGCAATTTTAAAAGCTAAATCTTGGCAACAATCCAAGTGCTCATCAATTCAGGAATGCATAAAAATGATGTGGCATTTTTATATGATACGGTACTATTCAAATATAAAGAAGGATAAACTTGAGACTTTTATAGATAAATGGAGGTAGCTCAAGGCCATACTCATAAGAGAAATAAATCAGACTCACATGTGTAAACATCTTATTGCATCCCTAGTGTGAGAAACTGAAAGAGTAAATAAGGTCTAAAATGTACATTAAATATTATAAAATAGGAAGAAATTGTTCAAAATGGAAAAGGAACTAGTATGGGGAAAAAGATGAAGTGAGACAGGGAAAAGGAAAGAAATGCAAGTTAGTTATACTACTAGTGACTCTTAGTTCATAGAATAAAGGTTTGTGCTAATATCCTTTGGAGAATTTTTTATGCCCATACATTGTACTCTTAGCAACTACTTTAAAGATAATTATATGCAATGTATTAACTATCATTCTTCTATTATTTTCTCATGAAATTTTGTTTTACCTTTTTTCCATAAAATAAAAAAAGAATATTCATATCTTTTATTTTAAAGAGGATACAACAAAGGAAAATAAAACAGAATAAAACCAATCTGAACAAACCAGAGTAAGTGATACAGGACTTTACAACACTAAAAAATCAACAAGTTACCATAATGCCTTTTGTTGTCTTCAAAATAGCTGCAGATACTTTCAGACACAGTAAAAATCAAACAGAACAGAATAGAATAAAACCAGTGAAAACAAAACAATAGATACAATAAAAGACAACAAAACAAGACAACAGTAAATTCAACATGACTAACATTTATGTCTTATTATCATTTAAATAACTGCTCATACCACCAGGTATAACATAATCAGACAAAGCAAAAGAGAATAAAACCCAACCCAACAAAACAATAAACAATGTAGGACTTCAGAGAAAGACTATAGGGAATCAACAATGACTACTACCCTCAGGAGACTCCCTCTTAGATGCCATGCTGTGTACTGCTGTCTTCTGAATAGATGATCAGACCACTGGCCCTAGACCTGCAAGGTCAGTGAAACAACCGAAGCACCACAGGCTTTCAATTGCATTTCACCTTAATAACTATCACTAGAAAGAAACTCTCAAGAGTCAGCCATGCTGGGACTGGGAGGAGCTGATCAAGGATCCAACTAGCCAGCCTTCCTGGTAAACCATGCAGATCATGCAGGACCCAGGAAGACGAGGAAAAGCCAGAAACTCCCGAGAATCAGCCATGCTGGGACCGGGAGGAGCCGAACAT
>RJWT010008468.1:0-26247 GCA_004365215.1 Cuniculus paca | reverse complement strand
AGATAAAGGGAGTGGGATGTGTTATGCAAATGTATTGACTGCACACAAGGAATGTAAACCTAACATACTTAGGCATGTAACAAAAAGGGGAGAGGATCAAGAGATGGGTAGGTGAGGAGGGAGAAAGGGCTGAAACAAAGAATTATGTTATGTACAAACAACCAAGACTAATGTAAACATTGTGCACTACTACACACATGTTCTAATAAACTGAAATTTAAATAAATTGAAAAAAACTAGAGATAAAGATAAAAATTGGAACAATATCTTAAATGAGACCAAAAAAAATTTTGAAAGATATTAAAGCTCAGCTCAGTTCAGCTATATACTGTATATATGAACATGTCTTAGTTTTAAACGTACAGAAAGATTATCATTTTTTTTTTGAACCAGAAATCAAACTCAGGACTTCACACTTGCCAGGCAGGTGCTGTGCAGCTGAGCTATATCCCTGGCCCCCCAAAAAGATTAAAATTAGTATGAGGAAATCTAATATATTATCAAAGCATTATTCTAAAAACAGCTATTGATTAGATTAATATCAAAAAGCATACAAAACAAAATTTAGGACTGCAATAAAAATGCATATTTACATTTAAAAATGAATCAGTTTCTCAATATACAAATGTTAATGTGCTTTGACACACACTGATCACAAACTGATAAAAATGCAAATGTGTAATGAAACTATTTCAAATCAATATTGTAATTGGATATTCAAATAAGTCTGGCCAGTAAATAGGATTACTATTTAAAATAAAAAATAAATAAAGGGTTTAGAAAATAAAAACAAATAATAAAGGGTTTAGAAAACTAAAATAGTGTAATATCAAATTGATTTAATGATATCCATAGAATATTTAGACTTTCAAGCAAAAAAGAACAATTTTTAAGTGCTCAGTGAAAATAAGCCATAGGTTCTTCATCAAAATAAGCCATATTGTAGCCAAAAAGCAAATTTCATTAAAAATAAAAGGAACTAAATCATAAAAACTTTGTTCTGTGACTACAATGGAATTAAGTAAGAAATCGATGGCCATAAGTACCTGAGAAATCCTCATATATTTGTAAGTTAAATGACATATTTCAGAGTATCCCATGAATCAAATAATAAATCTTAATGAAAATTTGGAAGTATTTTTGAAGAAACCACTCAAATATAAGGGCTATTGATAAATCAATACATAGGGTCATATTTATATGGCTAAATTCCTGTATTTATAAAGAAGAAAGAATCCAAAGCAATTATCAAATTTTATTCTTTAATAAATTAGAAATAAACAAATTTTATTCAAAATAAGATGTCAAAAAATTAGAAAAATAGAAACTAAGAAATACAGAGTAAAAAATGTAGAAAGTCAGTGAGACAAGATCTAGTTCTTTAGAATAGTTTATCAATTAATAAATAAACAAGGAAAATGTAAATCAGTAATATCAAGAAAAAAATAGGGCATCTCTATAGTTGCTATAAACATTAAGTGATAATGAAATACTGGGAAATTTGTTTCAATTAGTTTGACAATGTAGATGGAGTAGAAAATTTGCTTGAATAATCAAGCTCTCAGAAATCAGGCAAAAATAAATAGAAAGGTCATATAACTACCAAAAATTCTTCACAATAAAAACTTCAGGTGAAACTGGCTTCACTGAAAATTCTATTCAATATTTAAAGAGGAAGTAATATCAATTCTGCAAAAACTGTTCCAGAAAATAGAAGAAGGCATAATACTTGTTATCTTTCATATAAGTTTACTAAAACTCTGATTCAAAACTAGACAGTATAACAAAGTGTCTTCCAGGTCAAAATTACAGGTCAAAAACCACCTAACAGTCTCCTTCTCAAAAAACACATTTTTTTTAATATGTGGCAACTAAAATTGATTAACAAATGAAATAGATAACATGACAAGACTAAATCTTCTTCATTCCGAAATTGTAATAGCATTTTAAGACAAACTTTTCATATGACTTTTTTTTCTTTTTGGTAAAAATTTTTGACAAATATACATAAACTTTTTTAGTGAAATGTAAAATATGCAAAGTAATGAATTTCAGTCCTTAGCCTCACCCACACACACACACACACACACCCATGCACACACGTGCACTTGCACAAACTGATCTGAAGCAGACTGTTGATGAAAATATAAAAACTGAAACAGCCACATTTCTATGTGCAATTGTGAGAGAAAATCTTTGAAACCTTGCGGAGAGCAATGATATCTTTGGTAAAACACAAAGAGCAAAGATCCTGAAACACTTTGCTGATACACTGAATTATCTAAATCAAAAACTTCTGCTCAACACAGGACTCCATTATGAGAATTCAAAGGCAAGTCCCTCACTGAGAAAAAACATTTGCAACATAAATATTTGACAAATGACCTTTTCCCCCCCAAACTATATATGTGGAACTCTATAATTCAACAAGACACAGCAGATAAACAAAATATTTGAAGAGACACTTTATAAAAGGAGATATATATGCACATAAAAGACATAGTGTAATCATCACAGAAAGGAAATAAACATCAGAAAAATTACTACATATTTTCTAGAATAGTTGAAATCAAAAAGACTGATGATATTATGTGTTGGAGAGAATAACTGAAACTCATAAATTGCTGGTGGGAATGTAAAATCATACAGTCATGTTGGCAGTTTCTTGTAAAGTCAAACATACACTTACCATATTTATTGCTCCCACATTTATCAAAGAGAAATAAAGGATATTCCCACAAAATGTTGCAACCAAGTGGTCATAGGTCATAGTCAAGAGAGCCAAACACTGGAAACCACTCAATTGTCCATCAACATGGCAATGAAGAAACAAATATATTATATGCACATATAATAAGAGGCTATGCAGGAAAACATGAGGACTGCGTTGTTGTGTCTGATACACACAAGATACCTTTCAAACTCACTAGGTTTGATCAAAGAAGCTACATACAAAATAGTGCAAACAGGTGTGGTGGGTCACACCTCTGATCTCAGCACTTGGGAGGATGAGGCAGACAAATTGCTACAAGTTTGAGGCCAACCTGATCTATTATAGTGAGTTTAATGCAGCCCAAAGTACATACCAAAAACTTGTGAAAAAGAAAAGAAAAAAAAAGAAAAGAAAAGAAAAGAAAAGAAAAATTACTTTTATAAGAAATTCTAGAAAAAAGAGAAGTGAACATTGGTGTCAGAAAACTGACCACTTGTTGCCTGGGACAAGGGTAAAGCAGAAATTGTTTGTAAAGATGCATGATGAAACTTTTCATTGTGCCAGAAATATTATATGCCCTAATTAGGACAGAGATTACAGACTGGTATATGTGCTGTTAATATCAAATTGTATACATGAATTTGATAAATTTGATTATACAGCAATTGTATATATCAATGCATAAAAGGAAATGCAGCTTTGCAACAAACATTATCCTTGTATTTCCTTTCCTGTTACTTGTGTTGCCTTTCCACTGAATCTTCACAGCTACAATGTAGCTACAATTAAAAGTTAGGAACATGAAGAAGAGGAAACAGAAATGTATTGTTGAGACTATATTTAGCAGTTTGTGTATGATTACTATCATCCAGGGATACTAACATACAAAATTAGTTGACATTTGATATATGTGATAAGCTTTGGTCCTTCTAACTCCTGTGTACAAGAAGCTAGTTTAATGTTATAGTTTCTGACAACATTCTCTTACCTCAGATATTGCCATGAAGCACTACCAATAAGACACAAAATATGGAGGGTAGAGTCAGGATCAGAAACATAATTTCTCCTCTCCTCAGTTCCAAGACCTTCACATGTCTTCCCAGTGGGACTTCAGAATTGCTACAGAAGAATAAAATTGCTGAGTGACTCATTCTTTCTTTTATTAATGCATGTGAGTATTGCCTTGTCTCTTTTCTTATCCCGTCATTGTAGATTGTGTGTATGGTGGGGGAAATTTGCTTGTTTAGTTTATGTTTAGACAGACCACAGGGAACTCATTTCAGACCAAATCAAGAGGGTCATTCAAGCCCAGGAGGCCCTGGAATTTTGAGAAGATACTGTGACTAGACAGGACCTTAGGCTTTTTCCCCTGGGGATGGACTTATGGTGTGCTACGTTTGGGCATAAGCCTAAGGTGGATTTGGGGGGAAATTAGGAAACTGTTAACATGCTCATGTGGTCTGTTTTTTCTTGTTGCACAAAGGTAAACTATGTTTTCAAACCCCGACCATTTTGGCAAGTTACTGTATTAATGCCCCATAATGAAATATGAGCTGTGTTAGTGTCTCTCACTGGTAGAAGAGCCTGTGTATTTTCTCTACACTTATACTTTATTCCCTGAATGGTGCCTCTACCTAGATGAGCAAGGAAGACAAGGAAGGTAAAGCAGGGAAGAGAGAGCGCATTTCCTCCATGGTCAGTGAGAATGTGAATATCTGGGTGTAGCTTCGTTCCTGTCCAACAATATCATCACTAACTCCCAATCCTAAAGAAAAACTTCAGATGATTATAACATAAACCAGAAAACATGTTCAGTACATAGTGCTACAGAGTTTTAGGCATCATTTCATGTAGCATTAGTATACCCTAATACAACCATGTTCAACCAAGGAGAAAATATCACCATGAGAGAAAGAGAAAGGACTTGGAAAAGCAGGGATGGAGAAATGGGGGGTTTGGCAATCTCCAACAATTACACACTTTTTTCAGTACTAAAAAATATTTCAATTTCCAGAGGGATTTGATTCAGAAGTGACAAATGGAACTCACAATCATCTTCTGGTTTCTATCTCTCATTCCACTCATTCCTTCAGCCACCATCTGTTGTATTTCTACTTGGGCATGGCTCTGTGCTGGGTAATGCAAGAGACATGTGAAGGTGAAAAAAAAAGTTTAAAAATTGAGAAAAACTTACTTTGATACATCTTCCATGTGGGCAACTATTTGTGAAATCCAGTATTTGAATTATAACATATCTGCTACAGAAAATGTGCTTATATGTTGATGGGAGAGAAGTAAGCTATTAAGGATGACATACATTTCCCAAAAAAGGATATAGTTTCAATTTAAAGGGCATATAAAGAATGGCACAGTCCTTGGTGACAGTTCAGGGCCATTTAGGCATTTTCTTTGGAGATCTTCATAGGGATGTAGCAAATAATACATTCATTCATTATTCATTCATTCATTTATACAACAAATTTAAAACTTTCTACAGTTATAAAAATTCTTTTGCATGCTGGTAACCATACTAGTTAGTGGATTAGTTTTCTATTATTGCTCTAATAAACAGCCACAAAGTCAATGACTTTAAATAATCCAAACTAATTGATTTACAGTTTAGTATGTTACATGTGTGACATGGTTTCATGGACTAAAATCGAGATGGCAACTGAGTTGCATAATTTTCAGTAAATGCCCTATATTTTCAAGTTTATAGAAGCCACTGTTACTCCTTAGCTTGTGGTCTTTTTTCCCCATCTATTCAGTCAGTAAAGGTGCATCCATTCATTATCGTAACACATCACCACATTTTCTGCCTCTACTGATTTTATTGTGCCCACCTGGATAACCCAAGGAATACTCCTCAGAAGAAGGTTTTAAGTTAACCACATCTGCAAAATCCATGGGAAGGAACAAATTCACAGGTCCTGGGGATTGGCACTTGCATACCACTGGATGGGCATTATTCTGTCTATTATAGGTACATGTTTACAGAATCTCCTTTTAATCTGCAGATCTACAACCATGCCTGACAGGGACTGCTCCCCCAATTCCAATTAGCTACTTTACTTCTAAGCTAGCAGTTTGTCATAACGTTGCACTGTCTCTCATCCATTCTTTGAGAAAGAAGTTTTGTGAAGTTAATTTCTTTTGTAATTCTCATTTTAAGCATAGCACAACAGATGTTCTGAGGGTTTCATTAATGTGCCCAAGGTGATAGGTGACAGGAACATAATACTGTTAATATTTAAAGTTCATGGCTCTATGTTCTTTCATTTCCCAGAAAAAGACTGTTGCTATCATATATAATATGACTTCATTTATGTGTGAAAAAATGCCCATAATTTAGTAACAGGCTAACTTAAGAAAATTTGTATAAAATCATGACGACTCTTCACTTTTATTTCACTAATAGAATGAACGTCTTTAAGCATTCAGATCATAGATTGCATTGAACAAAAAGTTTGCCACTTGACTCAATAACAGCTGACTATTACTCTCTTCCAAATGACTGATACTTGGTGATACATATGTTCACTCCAGGGAACCTCGTCCTTACATGTCTCTAAATCTTTGCTATTCTAAATAAACTGCCTTAAGATGGCCTTATTATCATTTTGCTACAATTTCTGAGCAGCATTTAATAGACACATGAAAGAAGTTACTTAGGCCCTCTTAAAAAGTTTATTTTTCCCCACTATTATTATTTGTATATTCAGTTAATTCAATTTCTTTAAGAATATCAGTTATATTAAAAAAAAAAAAAACTAAGTAAGCCTGATTACCTGAAGCTGCTACACAACTTCCAGATAGAACACAATCCACATAGTCCCAACAATAAACCTAAGGTGAGATCTCTAGATTGTGAAAAGGTAGTGACAAAGAGATAGATTCAGCGACACAGCTAGTTGAACAGTACAGCCAAGAAGTGAACCCAACGCTCACATTCTTTCAATGTTTCCTTGCTACCTGTTAACACATCACAAACATTGTCAAATGGGGGGTCGTTTTGTGTTTCAGCCAGCCTCAATATACATCTAACTTCTGCTGGTTCGACTGAACAGTAGTAAAATGTGAAAAAATCAAATAGGTCAGGCCAAGGTAACAAAATTAGAGCTGCTATCAATGGGATGGATATTTCTGAAAGAATGAGAGACTTTCATCCACATTAAAGAAACTTTGTAGAAGATATATGCTGAGAGCATCCTGGTCATAAGTGCTTAATGCAAAAGGCAGTCAGGCAACACAGATGCAAGAAGCCTTAAAAGCTTTTTGAGTTTAAGGTTGTGACCTCTGGATAGGATGGTGAGGCTGCCAGTTCACTGAAATCCAGCACTTCCCCTCAAGTGACTGTCTTGCTCTTTCTTCCCACTAAGTACCCACTCTGAGTTCCTCTGGCTATTATATAAAGCTTTTCAGGAAACATCACTCCAGACAGATGTTTAACCCCAGGCTCTAAGGGGACAATGCTGCAAGTTGCTAGGTCTGTTGATTAATTTTACATGTATGTGCATGCTAATGGAGACTGAAATCCTGGTACTCACAGTCAGCTAGCTATATTAAGTAAATAAAGTAGTTCAGGTAAAGTAGTTCTGCACTGAAAGTTGCCAGTCCACAAGATGCCTTTCAACCCAATCTCAAAGTTAGAGCTACTTTCTGTTCTGCACCAAACCTCAGATGTGACCTGGTGAGTGTTACTGCAAACCTTCCTGGATTCACGTGCCACGTACTATTTTATCTTTTAACAAGTCTGTGTAGATCATGGAACATCTTACAGCAAATGGAAATTGAAATTCAATTATAATAACACTATAGAGGAGATTTTATTACCTGGGTCATAATTGGTGACAATCGTTTAGATGAACAAGTGAGTAGTCTTAGATTATGCTATGTGAAATTTACTAAATTACAAATTAAATGTGATGTAGTAGTCATTAAAAACATATTAAATTTGAGATGATCCATAAAATGTCATGTCTAAATTATTCCCATTATAAATTTCTCTCTGTGAGAGATAAATTTTTCTCCCCCACTGAGAAAAAACAAGAAGACCTATGGGAAAGTTCTTTATAAAAATTTTTTTAAAAGAATGGATGTAACTCAATTCAGCCAAGACTTGAGAAGTTGAGATTTTGCAGAAAAAGAAAACATGTATACACACTTGCTATGATTTAGATCTAAAATGTCCCCCCAATGTCTCAAGTATTCAGAAGTGAACATCTTGGAGGTGATTGTATCAAGGGGATGCCATACTTGTTAGTGGATTAATGAGCTCATAAGTTTACAGCTGATGTTTTACTAGGAGGTGGGGCCTAGTCAGGAGAGCACATTAGAAAATTCAGACTCAGTATGGAATAAAATTTGTAGTAAATACCACTAGCTTACTTGACACCTTGATGTCCCAGCCAAACACAGCAGAAAGGATCCAGTTCCCACATTGGCTAACACCCTCTACCATACCAACTTAGATTAAAATGATCTGTCTTTGCCCTAGCTGTTTTCCACAAGCAAAACTAAACACAAGTGTTACAGAGCCTTAAAAAATACTGTGAGTTCTACAGGCAATTATTGACAATTAGTTCAATATTATTCTTACCAAGAGGATTTAATTGTTTCTTGATAATAAAAAGCATGGCGATAACTACTTTTCTTGCTTTGACTCTCTGACACATGACCAGGTTCTATGAATTTGGATGTCTCTAAATCTCATACTACATCTGTAAGTTAAATATAATTTATATCTCATTATATAACTGAAGTTTTCAGAGGTTATGAGCACAAATATACACAGCCAAAATTTTACTGGATTAAAACTCAAATTTTGGACTGTTTATTTTTGGCAAACAATTTCCATGGATAAAGCTAGTGTGTAGTTTCATAGAGTGTGTGATGAAGGGATTAATTTGCAACAGAACAGAGAAATGTCCTAGGAACCATAAAAAGACAGAGAGAGTTATCTTTTGTGAAGAACAGTTATTTTAGACATTTGTGGAAATTTGAAAAAGTTATAAATAGCATAAGGAAATCTCCTAAACCACTTATGGAAAATATGCATAATACATAATCTATTCAAATAAGATTTATTGTGTGTTTATTATTTGTCTGATGCTGTTCTGTATTTTAGAAGAGTAGCAATATGCAAAATTGAGGAATTTCTTGGGCTGATGGAAATTAGCCATCTTTTGAATGCATGGTTAATAAATACAAAATAAAGATAGAATCTAAGGAATCCCTACTATTACACTGATATTTATACTCAAGCTGGCATGATGGGATGAAAAAGTGTTTGGAATTTGATCAAAAAGGGATGAAAGTTGTATTAGTCACAGAGTGTAGGGCAAGGGAATTACAGAACTCAGGAGATGCCAGGGAAGTTAATGATCTTCCTCCTGAAGTCTTGCCCTTTTTTTGAAGTCATCATAGTGGGAGATAATCTTCTTGCTCATTGATTTGTCAAAGATTTGTAATTTAGATACTGGATCAAATGTGGACAATATCAAAATATAATATATTTCCTTTTCAATTGGTACAATTACAAGTTACTTGACAATGAAATAAAAATAAACTTAGGATAGAATTATTGAAGAAAGAAAATGATCATGAATGCATGAAATAACTAAAGAGACACCAGCATCAACATTCTTCTCTTCTGTTCAAAACATTCGGACAACAATCAAAAATGTAAATTTTCACTCAATTGTCTAAAAACTGGAATCCAAAGTAGGAGAGTATCAAAGTCCTAAATGTAAGAACTGCAGCACTAAATCAATATCTGCAACAATGTTTCAGGTCAGAAGTCAAGTTAACGGCTAAGAAAAATGATGTGTATATGATGTAAATATTATAGTGTTATTTGCAGAGATGAAAATCTCTGTACTGAGTTTTCTAGGAAAATCACACATCTGTGCCTGCTTAAGACAGGGATGCATTTATCCCTAATTATATCCTGTCTACACTGAGTCGTGTTTTGCTGACCAACACAATTTTCTTAACTGAAGGATCCCAGTTGCCACCTGCATTTCAGTTCAGTCAATTCAACACATTTTTCTTCTGGCTTATGTTCTGGAATTTCACAGTGATAAAAACTACATTTTATTCTGAATATTGCCAGTCACTTAAAATAACTGAATATTTAAATACTACAGAAGTCATTTCACCAAAGAAAGTAGAGCAAAAGTTATGTGAATATGGTGTGAGTAAAATTTCTTTCCTCCTTTACTAGAACTTCTGACTCACACTCCCCTGAGCATAGAATCAGTGTTGTCACCTAAGATTTAACCCACATAGTGTTCAAGAATTTAAACTGTCTGGAAGTTCTCACAGCAAAAGGACGAGTACAATTTTGTTAGAAGTGAGAAATGCAATAAATACTAGCCGTGTATGTATGCTCTACAGCACACTGACAGAGAAAATGAAAATGTTTTAATTGAGATGTATAAAGTACTATAAATTACATGGTTAATTTATCTAAAGGAAACTTTCATCACATACAACTTTAAATTAATCAAGACACATTGATAAGATGCTACCATTTATGCATCCAGAAAAATCAAAATATCAAACACTGAAGCACACACTCTGCTGTTTTCAGTTTTTATAATGGTGAAACATGGCTTATGGGAGTTTTTCTTTAGTAGTTGATGCATCAGTCTATAGCTGAAACACTAATTATAGACTGTGAAAATTCGGAATTTGTTTGACATAAAAGGTTTGTTCGTTAGTTGTTTGCTAAAGAATAAGCTGTATTTGTGTTTTATAACTGAATTAAAGTTTAAAAACTTTTAAAAAAGATTTTGCAGTAGTTTTTTGGCCCCTGTAATAAATCGCAATCTCACCTTCTCCCTCTCTCTTTCTTCCCCTCCCTCCAATTTTGAATTTAAAATTTACTATGTGAAATTGAAACAGAGCAACTGTAATGTAAAGGAGCCACTTTTGATGCTATTTCTGCTTTTAAAAGAAATTAAAGATCTTTAAAGACAGAGTTTTGTCCTTATTATCTTCACATGTTGCAGTAGTGTGACTGTATTTGGAAATGGGGTCTATGGTGTGTTCATTAAGATTATATGAAGGCATAAGAATGGAACCCTAATCTCGTTAGATGGATTTCTTTGTAAGTATGGAAAGAAACACAAAAACCTCCTCTCACAGTGTACATTGAGGATAGACCATGCAGGGCATGGCCTTTCTTAGCAAGCTATGGTAAGAGTTCTCACCAGTTACCAGTTCCTTGATCTTGGACTATCATCCTGGAGAACAATAAGAAAATTGACTTCTGTAATTTATTCTACCAGATCTGGTATTTTGTGATGATAGTGCAATCTAAATAATACAATTACCTCCTTTACCACTCCCTGATTAACTTCTCTGTGATGTCAGTAAATGACAAAGTTAAAAATTAGAGTAAAATCAATAGTATTCTGCAAAATGGTAGGGGCAGCCTTGCACAGGGGAGGAGAAGAATTGCTCTGGTTTCTTTCTGTACAGACTATTTCCCATTATTGTGTATTGAAATAGGTCTTTGTAGCAAAGTCTGGAGATTCTATAGTATAATGAAACCCACTCAGTGTTTCAGTTTAGTTTTCAAAATGTGTTTTCCTATTTTGAACCACAGTTCTAGTTTGTGGTTGAAAAGAAAAATGTGGGCAACATCTTGGGAAGAAGGCTCGGTTGTTGCCAAGAGTATGGGCCACCGTCATTTCAGAGCTCAGCAGTGACAGCTTGGAGTCAGATTCTGAGCCTCTGGTGGGAATTTTTTCAATCTATGTGTATGAAAGACATATTGTTCGTGCATGGATGGCTGTCATGCTCCATGAAAGAGTGGGGACAGTTTCATAAAATTTAGGAAACAAAAAGCAAGTATTTGTCTGAAATATTTCTACATTTGTTTTCATATCCACTTTCATGCAGGAAAAAAATCAAAGAACATAACGTGATTATCTAAAGAATTCTATAAATGATACTAGGGGCCAAGATGAAACCCCCCTCCCCAAAAAAAGCACTAAACATAGCTCCTTTACTCAATGAAGAGTCATAAAACAAAAAACAAATAACTCAGACTATAAATGTTGTCCTCTTATCAAGATATTTTTAGGATTGAGAAAACTGAAAAAGCAAAATCTCCAATGACTTCTTCAAAATTCTAAGCTCTCTTTGAGTAGAGTCTAAACTCAAAGGGGGAAAAAATGAAGCAACTTCAAATTCTCTATCAGACTTTTCCCATGAAAGATTATTAGACCTTGAACTTCTTTTCAATTGCATATCATTGGAATAAGCAAGAGATTTCTTATCTTTTCCATTATTAAATTCAATCCATCTTCCACCTAATTTTCTCTATCCTGTCCTCTTTTCTCAGCCTTAGCTGCTGTCCTCATTTTTGTCTTGATAACTATTAAAGACATCCACCTTCAACTCCTTCACTTCAGTTTCTTAATCATCATTTTTTTTTTCAGAACATTTTCCCTTGAGCACAGAAACTATGAAGTACTGCCAAAGTACTGATTAAGAGCTATGCAGTACAAACCCCTGCGCAGTGTGCGGCTGGGTTTCAGGAACCAGAATGTAGTAAGCAAATGTATCTGTACTTGCTGTCTCTCATTTTTGTTTCCATAGGGTTTGTTCCATGTATAGAAAAATAAAATCAGTTGGATGTAATAGGTGTTTTAATTTGAAAGGAAAGAGATTCTTTTTTGGACAATCTTAATGCAGAAGTTTCATGTATGCATTCATAAGATAGGATACTTAGCAACAATGGGTATCTATCTATAGTGCTGAAGAGTAATGCCGTTTATGGAAACTACTACTATAGTAAATACACCGAGTAGGTAGAGGATGAAATTAGTAGTTCAGATAGGATACAAAGCTAGATAACCAGAGAATATTCACTACAAAATGTGCTTACATGGTGAAGCATACACGTCATTTCCATTACTGGGAAAGTTGAACTCGTCTTTATTCTTGGTAAGTAAGTCCTGGGGAAAGATAGGAGTGTATGTATTGGATACATTCTTTAAAACAATGATCATCAAGTGTCTTGTATACTAAATTTTTAACCAAGAAATTTTCATTCCAGTAATTTATCCTAAGGAAATGCCTAGATAATATTTATCTTAAAGGAAACACACAGATAAGAATATACAGAGTTTTATAGCCACATTATCATTAGGCTGCAGCCTAATTAAAACCTTGGCCACATAACTCTGCATTCCATGAATTCACATTAAGAGTTTGTTGTTGCCTCTGCCCAATGGGGAAAAGACTATCAGAGTATCACCCCTTTGGCAGAGAGATCTTTCCTCAATTCCTCACTTGGGGTTTGCAGGCCTTGCTGTCTCCCTTAAGGGAGCAAAGAAATTCCAAGGAAGACTTGTAAAAGTGACCATTCTTTCCTCCCTGCAAGGGCAGTGAATCTTCCACCTTCTGCCTTGTACATAATTTGTCCTTTTGTGTCTGCTTTTTTCTGTCAATTCGAGGTCTATAAGATTTCTCCATACCGTGGGTTCTCATATTATCATTCTGTGACAATGTCAGTCTTTCTTTCTCATAGTCGAATAGTAGTACGAATTTAAAAATATGTATTCATTCTTCTCTCAATAGCATGGAATACAATTCAGTTGGGGTTATTAGGAATAGTTCTATTATAAACATTCTAGTTCATCGTTTTTCATGAAAACATTTTTGTTGGAAATATACCGAGACATTAAACTGCAGAATCACAGAGTCTGAAACTATTCAGTTTCGGGTAGATACTACTAAATGACTTTCCAAAGTGATTTTACTCTCACTGGCAATTATGAGATTTGCAATTTGCTTCCCTTCTTTGCCGACATTGAATGTTTGTGTCTTTCTCATTTTCAGTAACTGGTGGTTTCACATAGATTCACATTTCCCTGACAGCTAATGAAGTTGGGCACCCTTCCTGTTTATTAGCTATATGGCTGTTCTCCTTTTTGTCTTCCTCTGTGAATAGTGTGCTTAAATCCTCTGCTTTTCTCCCCAATTGGTCATCTGTCTTTTTCTTTTTGAAATGACTTGTCTTTGAGAGTATATTTATGTTTGTGTACAAATACATGTACATATATATTGCATATGGGCTTACTGTTTTATACACATACATATACTCATATGAACAGATATACACAAATAATTTGAAGATTTTGGGGTTTGATTTTCACTCTTTTTGTGCTACAGTTTGATGAACAGCATTTAGTTTTGTTATAGTCTATTTTATCAGTTTCATCATTTGAGATGAGTATATGTTCTGATCAAGAAGTATTTTGCCTACTTCAAGGTTACAAAGATGTATTCACAATTTTGTTTAAATCCTGCCTTATTTTCTATGTCTAATCCATTAGTCCTTTCAGAGTTGATTTTGTACTTACAAGATCAGGTCAAATGATACAGTGAATGTTTGAACTTTTTTAAAAAAAAATTACTGTAAAAGATGTATAACCATTAAGCCCTCTAACTTCAAACGCATTTATTCCATCTCTCTTGCCTTTTGCAAGAACTCTTCTTTGAAGAGTGTCTTTAATTGCACTGTCTGGGATACCTTAGTGTTCTGAAATGATTCAAAAGTCTATGAGGAAAAGGCAGAAGTCACATGATGAAAAATCAGGTGAAAGAAGGTGGATGAAGAGCCCTCTTTTCTGTCCGATGGCCTTCAACCGAGGTATTTACCATATATTTTTACACCTCATAAAGACACAAAACAAAACTTTCAGAACTGCTTTAGAAAGTGGCAACAGTGATGATATAACTGTTTGAAAGGAAGGGGAGTATAGTGGTACTTCTCTTCTCAAATTTAACTTGTTCTAAGGTTCTGGAAAAGATGTCTGTGTTCATGTGTGTCACCCAGTGCAGAGTTTGCAAACAAAAACAAAAATTTTGACAAACACCTCTATTTAATAACCAAATTGTTTTGCAAACAAAAATGTTCCTGAACTTAGGCACCACTGTATTTTGAGGGAGATTAATGACAAAATGTTTTTACTATAATTGTTTAATTTAAACATTCGCCATATATTGTCATCACTCCTTGTAGATGTGATAAATGTTCAGAGTAATTGCTTGCAAGTGGAATCCAGTTGACATAGCACCATGTGTGGTATTTACTACAATGTCTACTTTCTTGTATTCATGAGGAAAAATATGTGTCAATCTATCAGATACTCTTAAATTGGTAATAATGGTCAGTTTATTCTTTTCTGAAAAAACAACTGCTTTAATAACTATCACCTTATAAAACTTTTGAAGTATTCCTAAAGCTCTTTCAACTTTACTTTTCTTCGGGATTGGTTCAGTATTGTGAATTATTTGCCATTCTAAAGTTGAACATAGTGATTTATATAAAATATTCTACTTGAATCTTTATTGAGATAGCATTTAATTTATAGTTTACTTTGAGAAAATTCATATTCTTTACAACTTTAGGGCTAAATTATGGAAAAGATACATCTCTCCATTTACTAAGATCATTTAATTCCTCTTAAGTCAATTTTGTGGATTTTAGGGTGTAAGGATGTGAAAGTTAAATTGCAGGTCAGCTTGATTAGTTTAATGACTGACTAAGAGTTAATAAAGCATACTTTTTGTGAGTCTGAGTGGTCAGATAAGTGTGAATATATTATACAGTAAATCTCATTTCATAAAGATAGTAAAATTTACTATTATAAAAATATCCAGATTACACACTTACCATTATTTGATAATAATTTATAATCATTTGTAGCCATTTTCATGCCCAATATTGATAATTCATGTCTTTCTTTTATGTATTATTTTTTAGTCATCTTATTGGTAAGTTGAAATGAAAAGCTTTTCATTTGCATGTATCTGTATTACATAGTTATTCTACATTTCATTATATTTTTCTCTGACTTACCTTTATAATTTATTTTCTACTAAATTCTTTTGATTTGATTAGACTTTATTTTAGAATTTTATGATGAAAACTTAAAACATTGATTCTTATGTTTTACTTTTATCTAAGGCATACATTAAATATGTATCTTTCAAGACATTGATTAAGCTGTGTCCACATTTTGAAGTATGTTATAGCTTCACTGACTTTCAGTAGAAAAAAATTTTTTTTTACTTTGTGTTTTGAGTTCTGTATAGAAGAAATGAGAGTTTCTATGGAGTTTGTGCTTGTCTTGTTATTATTTTTAAAAGAAATTCTAGCTTAATCTTTTTGTGGAAAGGTTTTTTGAGGAAATCTGCCAAATTCCAGGCTGCTGGCTTTATATATTAGAGAGAAATTCACAACTTGAAACACAGGACATAAAATACAGTGGAAGTGTATTTGAATAATTTGACTTTTTAAATGTATTGAGTCTTTCTTTTCGAATCTACCTCTTTTATTTAGAAGGAAGCTCATATATTTTTGTCTTAAGACCAAAAGACTACCAGTTTAGATATCAGGACTGGTGAAAGAATAATGGAAGGGCAAAATCTCTACTGGTACACTTATTCATGATAAAGTTATTTAATTAACTACACTCATAATTGCCACGTCTTGCCCCTGTCCCTTATGCAATTAGCTCAGATTTCGATACCTCAGTAGCTCTTTCAATAAAGATTGCATTCTGTGTCTGATGTTTCATATTGTGAATTTCTCTGTAATATAAAGCTATTGACCTGGATTTTGCCAGATTTCTTCAGGTATTCTGGTCTATTAAGTTCTGGCTTCCCCCAATTCATCTTTTGTTTTTTTTCATAACTTCCTTTGACCCTCAAGAGAGTGTGAGAAGAAAAGGCAGGAAAACTGTGTTCTCTCTGTCCTTTTGAATGACCAGGTGGATAAGTATAAGCAATGCTTTATGTTGTGCTCGCCTAACAGAATTTTTTCGAACATATAAGATTCAGCATTAACAGAAGTATTAGAAATTGGCATTCTTTTAAGATAATATTTTGAAATTTTTATGTGTTTTATTATAACGCATCATTCGATTCAATTAAGTTTAGTCCAACTGGTGAACCGTCCAATCACTTGTCTGGCCCATTATGGCCTGAAGTACTGTGCAAGCAACCCACAGAACCAGGTGCTCTTCCAGGCCATGTGAAGGTTACTGCTGGAGTGTTTTGTGCTCAAGAAGTTGGAGGAATAGTTGGGTAGAGGTGATAAACGGCTGAATGAAGAGAAGCAGCATATTCCGATTTGGTTTTTTTGTGTTTTTGGTTTTTTTGTGCCAAAAGCCTCATCAGTTTTCTTTTCACTGCTGATTTCTTTTGACACCCTCAAGTGAGAGAAAAGTCAACTTGTCAGAAACTAGCATTCTTCTTCTGAATAGTTTCACAATTGGTATGGCACTTTTGAGGTTCAAATTTGAAAAGAAGAAAATTCCTCAGGAAGAGAAATCGTAGTTCAGGGTGAAGAATACCTGATTATAGCAAATACTCCCCCAGATTGGAAGGTGAATACTTAGTCAAAAAGAAGAATGTTGAACTTTATTGTCATAAATTCTCTTTGAAATATTTGTCTGTAATAGTAACTGGAATTTTTATGCTTGAGATAATCACCACATGAAATGCATAAATCTGTTCAGTTTAGCAATATATATCCTTCTCTTAAATCTTAAAGTGTCAGCTCTTCAGTTTCTTAAACTTTCTCATAAGTTTTCTTATCAATCAAACTCCAATCTATGTTTATGTTTTGTAATGAAAATTGTCTATCATTGTCATTATAATGTTAATTTCATGTATTCTTGACAGCAGCTATTGTTAAAGTCATTTGTAAATATTTTAGGTACAATATTTATAGATTTTTCACTACACTGGCCTGTGGCTACTCAAGAGTATGTCATCCGTATCCATTTTGTTTTTGTCAGGGCTTTCAAGGGAATAGATTTAATACAGGGCACATAATTTACAGAATTATTTTATAATATTCACCCAAAGAGTCAAATGAAGAAGAGCGCAAGAGATCTGTTCTGGAACTAGAGACCCAAAGAATCCAGCTGAGGGCCTAGATCCCATGGAAATATCCTGCACGAGTCCAGCAGAAGACCTAGAGACCACGACAATGTCTTATGTAAGTCTGTACCAAGGATCTGCACTGGGAAGTCCCAAAGGTCAATGGTGGAAGCTAGAAAGTCTACACCAGTGGGATGGAGGAAATGTGCCAGCAGGCTGAGGGAGCTGCACTGGAGCTAGGAGGTGACACCCAAGGTAAGGACCAGAGCTCCCCTAAAAAGAACCACAGTCATCCTCAGCAAGAGCAAGACCTGAGCTCCTCTGAGGATAAGAACAGCTGAGGTCATATCAGGATAATCAGTACAAAAAGCTTCTCCAGGAGAGTCAACAGCACAACATCTGCCCCTCCAGTTTTCCTTTTATGCTGCTCGCAATAATCCTCAGGTGGGCCCTCCACACACAGAACCATGCTGACTCAGTTCATCTTCCAAGTTGCCCATTGGTTAACCTACCACAATTTCCAACTGTCTCAACAATAGGTGATGTACATGGGCACAATTTGAACCTGAGGTAAAAGAAACTGAATTTCCTCTGCAGTATACCATCAAGTAAACAGAAGTCAATTGGATTTGATCTTGCAATTTATCAAAAAATGAAATACAGAAAGGCATCACATAGAATAGCTGATAACAGATGATATTCTCATGGCATTGGCCCAGTTTTGACTAAAAGACAGGCTGAATGAGGTCTGCTTGTCTACTTTGCACAATGTTGATAAATGGAAACCAGAGTAATTAATGAGTTGGAGGAAATTTACTTCAACAGAGTTTTAGCAATGCATGATTTTTCCAGTAGAATTTATTTTTCTCTATTGCCAGGTTCTTTTGTAAATGATCCTTTGTCTGAGACCATCTTCATGCTGGAGAAATTCTGATATTCATGTCTCCCTTCCTTTCCCATCTTTCTCAGACTCTACCTTTTTCTAGCTACCAATCTTTTGCTTCCTGTCACAAAAATTTTCTTTTCTATCATAATGGAATTTAAAATCCATTCTGTAAGCTATATAATAATGCACTAAAATATGTCCAAATAGCAAGCCAAAGTAAAAAAAAATGGCTTTCCCATTCATAAAGGCCAGTGAGTGTTGAAAAACTGTATAGTTGATAATTATTGGTGAAGAAGAGAGATACTCTATTTCTGGGATGATTGCTTGCCAACCCAACTACCCGTTTCCATAGCCTAGTCAGAAAGGGACCAAATGAACAGTCAGGAAAAGAAAATGCAAAGCATATATTTTTACATTAATTGAAAATTTACATACACATTCTTGTAGTACTATGCATTAATGTGTTTTGCTGGAAAAAATGTCAAAGGCTTTCCTTTCAGTTTCTAAGTCTAAATTGTTGACTTCTATAGCTTAGACCTTTATCAGGACATCACCTATACATAGCTCTCTTGAGTTTCCAATAATGTCACAGAACTCATGTTTTAAAAATCTTAAAGTTAGAAGATTGTTGCTTTAGTAAACAAAACTACCTTATAACATTATGGACCCTCTAAAGAGTTTGTCCTAAATGCTTTTATTATATGTTTCAGAATTCATAAAAACATAATTTTATTGAATTCAGAATATCTTTAAAAATTGGAAAGATATAATTTTTCTATTTATATCCAAAGTACAATATGTGAATTTTCTTTCAAAAAGAAAAAAACCACTTCAAAGACAAGCTGGAGACATCATTTGGTCTGTCTATATATAAAATGAACCAAAAGAGAAAAAAAGAAAAACAAATACAATTGTCTAATTGCTTTGTAATTTGGCTTTATTTTTTTGACATTAATGCAGAAGTTCTAACACCTACACAGCTAATGAGTTGGTAAGTTGTGAGCTTTACTTCAATGCAGCTATTTAGTTGCAAAGAAAGTGTTTGTTTTCTGCAGTGTGTTGTGTATTGGAATCTATGCCTTAGAGATCTTATAGTTTATAGGGAAACATCGCCATGCAATCATATGTTTAATCTAGTGTGTTTAAAGTCATAATTGATCTGAGATCAGAGCACATAGAATAATTGTGTGAATAATTACAATAATGAACAATGTTGATAAGTATTCATACTATGAGATATTCTTTGCATTTCAGGTTCTCTACGGAGCAAGTGCTTCACCTGCACTACATCTTGAGTCTTCATTAATTAATGTTACTTTAATTGTCCTCATTCTATTAAAAACAATGACCTGAGAAGTAAGCTTTTGTTTCCATAGTTTGCCGATGGAGGATATAAGATTCTTTATCATCTTGTCTAAATGAAAGCCCATCTCTTTAGCCTCTTACTGTATATTCATTTGCTTGACCATCAGGAAAGTGATCTGGATGGGCTACTACAATAAAACTGAGACTCAACGGAAGAACCATGAAATTAAGCAGACAAGAAAGCATATGATGGATGGTAAGTTAATCAAGAAAAATTTGACATTTACACACCAGAAGAGGGAATTAAACCATGCCTTCATGTAGACCAAAGCAGTGTTTTGTCATGTGATTAAAAATTGCATTGGGAACGTTACAGGCTACCAACAGAAGAAGTAGCCTGTGGTCAGATACCTGGATGCTCACATGCCCAATGGAGCTACACAGTGATTAACTCTTAAAGAAGGAAATTGTATGGATAGATTTCCACGCTTGGTGCAAGTTCCACCAGCCAAGATGAAAGGACATTGCACTGAGCCATTATCAAGGATTATCTAATAGACAAAATAAGCAAATACATGTGAATAGAAAAACCTCACTTTAAAAAGGTGAGAAATTTCATGCAAGTGACTCAGGTGTTTTTCACACATGAGGTTGAAAGACAGGTGAATGTTGGAAGTGGGACTTATGAGATCCCGAGTACAGGAGCTTGCAGTTGTAACTGGCTGAGTTGTGGGCAGCGGCTGCCTCGTGTGACACGGGAGTACCTGCTCTCTCCTCTGGCTGGGTTATCTCACTGTCTCTGACGGCAGCACTGTGAAGCCTGAGTTCTGGTTCTCCTTGACATTTTTCAATGCACATGTAGTTTTACAAAACACTCCCCCTAAATCAAAACGACTTATCCTTTCACTTCAGGGTTTTAGTATCTTCTTTTCCTTCTTGCACTCTTGTTCTGTGGGGCAGTGGTCTCCATTTCAAACTTAGCATCTTAGCTCAAGAACCATAGTCTCAGTGATGGCACGCCTCACCACATCTCCAGTAAGAGGAGAGGGAGTATATATATGCTTACGAGCTCAAAATCCCTAATGTCTTCCTTCCACCTTACAAATCATAAGTGATAAAGATCTCTATATTCAAAGACAATTTAAAAAAATTATTCAATTAATATTTCTGTCTACTATTATACTGTAACTTTCTACAAAGGATGTGCAAAATATGTGGGAATCCTGTGTGTGCCTCACAAGCCCAGCACATTTTTTGCAACATGATGTGCTCAACATACAACCATTCAATTAAAAAAAAATGACTTTTCCATTGGTGCCATAACCCTGGGCCTCTGCACACGAGAAATGTGTAATGCAGGTTCAGACGTCACTGTTCTCTCTCACATACATTTAAAGAAAAAAAAACCATTTGTGATGTAATTTCAATATTATAGGTATATATCCTTGTGGGAATTTTCCTCATTTGGTCCTTTATTCATTTATTCCATAAACAAATAGTAAGCGCAATAACTTCCTTACCAGGACTTCCCTGTTCTCCCACCTTCTGATCTCAGCTTTCCACTGGGAAAAATAAAAAAAAATACTAATTCTACCTGCAATAAATCAGTGGCTAGTATCCCATTCCCTTATGTTTTCTACTAAAAATTGACTATAAATTAAGACATGACACTGTTGTTTTCATTAGAAAACAAATAAATACATAGAATAAGAACCATCTCATTGTGGAGTTAAATTAAAAAAAAAAAAGAATAGGGTATCTCAAACCCAGAATTCTGTTTTTTTTTCCTTTGTGAGAAAGAAAGAAAGAAAGAGAAAAGCATAATTGCAATTTAAAGTTACTGCATGAGGACACACAGTCTGAATGTTTAACGGCACTTTTTATAGAATATTTTTACCCTATAATGATCATCTTTGCCTTGTGTTATTTCAGGAGGCTTCAAAAAAATGTTTTCTTCCCACTGTTTCAAAGAAAACAAGAATATTTTAGAGGTTTGCCATTTGAGAACCTTTCTTCTTTCTTCAGTCCAAAGTATCAGCGAAGAGTGATAGTTTGTGGCTTGGGTTGAAAATGAAATACTGCAGTCCAAAGTTTGTGCAGTTTCCCTGATGTGTCGTGTTGATGCTAATCTTTTCAAAAGGAAATACTTTGAGAAACTTTGATTATAAAAACAGTGCACTCTTAGCCAAAAGGAATTTGGAGGGAGGGTGGGCAAAATGCTTTATATATCTTTCTCCAGAGTATTTGAGGAGTATAATGAATCACACTGAACTATAGCACTTGTTTAAAATGTTATGTATTGTAACATGAGATCCAGGCACCTAGTAATGCTCACATGGCTTATGTACTTACATTGGTTTGTTTCTTTATGATCAACATGCTTCAAGCAAAGTTCTAAGTAGGTTTTTGGTCATTCTTTCCCAGTCCCCAGATCCTCCTCACACCTATTGTGCCTTTACTCTGTATGAAGATAAATCAACAGAGGCACAAATTCTTAACCCTAAAGATGGAATGACTACTATGCTTACACATAGCAATTTCTTATCACATTTTACAGTACTTTGTAGTCCTTTTTGTTTGTTCATTTCTTTTTATTTTAAAATTTGAGACAAACCATCCATTCTTGGATTGAACCTGTGAGATCCATCTGCCTCAGCCTCTGAGTAGCTGAGATTACAGGACTGTATCACTCTGCTCAGTTTTTACTGGATGTAGTTGTGTTGGTCCTAGAAATGAATCAAAGATAGTGGTCTTCAATTTCCTTCTTTAAAATGTGAATAATTCTTATTTTTCCCTGGACTTTAATTGATCTTTTGACCATCTGATTCCAGAATTAGAATTCAACACACTCTATGATTCCGTATGTCTTGGGGATGAATATTTTAATGTTTGTTTCATCAGTAATAAAAAATAATTATTTTCAGTATATAAGGGATAAGAGTAGAGAGACTAATCAAAACTGACTAAAAATTCTCATGATCTGAATGACGAGCCTGCCTGACATTTGCAAAATGTCCACTTGATTGATTAAATTTTACTCTTTAGTTCAGGTTTTTGATCTCATGGAAAAAACAATTAAAGTTTCTATGAGCCTAATTAAGCATATTTAAAGTAGAAATTGTCAAAAAGAAATACAAGCAATAAAAGCACTTTTACAGAGAAAAGAAAAATGCCTCTTATGACTTCTTTCTGAAATACACATTACTAAGGAAAGACACAATGATTTATAAAATAGGTCATTAGGAAATTCACAAAATACAAAAGAAAAATTAATATAATAGAAGAAAGCATTCAATAATTGTGATATTTTTTCAGCGTGTATAGGATGTACATTTTTAGATGCAAAAAAAAAAAGAGAGAACAGGGCAAAGAAAGATTTGAAGACAAGATGGTTAAAACATCGCCAAAAGTAATGACAGATACCAAGCCACAGTTCCAGAGAATGCAACCAGCAGATAAATTTAAAGAGGAAAAAAAACAACACATTTCTTTTAAAAGATATAATAATCAAACTATAGAAGACTAAACACAGAAAAAAATATTTTGAAAGAAGCCACATCAAACAAATATCATCCTGCCTGCTTTCTGATGGCCCTCTGCCATGATACCCTGCCTTGGAACCAGCCAACTATGAACTGAAAACTCTGCAAACTGTGAGCCAAAATAAACCTTTCCTCCTTTAAAAAATATATACATATTTCCTAGAGAAAAAAAGACACAAATGAAAGCAAACAGCAGAAATTATGCAAACAAGAAGATAATAAAGTTTAATTATTTAAAACAGAGAACTAAAATTTTATATCCAGTACAATTATCCTCACAAACTGTAAATAAAAATAGAGCAAGGACAAGCAAGGACTTCATTGCCAGAAGACTTTCCTTTATGAAGTAGTAAGAGATCTTTGCAAGCATAAGGAATATAACATATGCTTGAAATCTGTATTTAGATAAAGAAAGGGTGAGTATTGGAAAGAACATACGTAGAAAAAAATGTTTTCTTTTACTTTTTTTTTATTTTGAAAAGGATACAATCAAACAAAACAACACAAAACAGAGTAAAGTCAATCAAAACAAGGCAATGAACATGGTACATGACTTAGAAACAGGGTAAAAAGCAATCTGTAAGTCTACCATAATGCCTCTTGTTATCTGCAGTATACCTGCCCATACCATCAGGGATAAGTAAAATCAAACAAAATACAACAAACTAAAGCAGTAGAAACAAAACAAAACATAACAAAACACAACAACCAAAGCAGAACAATGTAAGCAATATAGAATTTCAAGATATTAGCAAAACAGCATTGGCTACAATAATATTTGTTATCTTCAGAATAGTTGCCTACACCTTCAGACATATTACAATCAAATCATACAGAATAGAGTAAAATCAAACAAAACAAACAATGAAAGCCATTCAGGGTTTCTAAACAAGCCAATTGGACATCCTCGATAGCTGCAATTATATATTTTCTTATCTTTAAAATAACTGTCCATGCCATCAAGTATAATAAACTCAAACAAATCAGAATAAAATGAATCTAATCAGAACAATGAATACAATCTAAATTTTAAATCATGATAATAGATTAATAGTGGTCATTTCTTTCCCTTTTTAGATAATTCCTCCCCTTTGACTTTTCCAATATGTATTGTGCATTTTGGATGCCACTAACACCTTAAGTTTGTTATGCTATGGAGACAACACAAAATTCACCCTTGTGACTCTGGTCCATTACATCCATGAGCACTATTACCAGTTGCCTCTATCTACCTATAAGAGCCTTCAGGTTATCTTCCTTTATAGCTGAGTAGGTTTCCACCCCGTGAAATACCATGTCTTTCTTATCCATTCTGCAATAAATGGGCAGGCTACCCCTATGTTTTTTTTCTGGCTCCCTGTCACATAGGGCATTGTTCTCTCTCCTTTGACTTTCAGACTATGAATTTTTTTTCTAGCTAAATGTGTTTCTTGCACAGAGCATATTGATGGATCGTGTCTTCTGATCCAGTATGCCTCTGTTTCTTTCTATTAGTGCCTTGAGGCCCTCTTGCGCTGTAGTGTCTCTGCCATGCTACTTTCCTGCCATTGGCTCCCTATTTTTCCTCTCCATTCAATCGATTGGCCCCACTTGATGGTCCCCCTCTGACATTGTTCCTCAGACCGTGGTCCTTTTTCTCTCTCTCTAAAATGCCCATTCGTATTCTTTGTAGGGTTGGTTTGGTGGTCATGAATTCCTTGAGTTGTTCTTTGTCATGGAAGTGTCTTGTTTCTCCATTAATTTTGAAGGAAAGTTTTGCAGGGTACAACAGTCTGGGTTGGAAGTTGTTTTCTTTCAGGACTTGCATTGTTTCACTCCAGCCTCTTCTTGACTTGATGTTTTGTGTTGAGAAGCTGTGATTCTGATGGGTTTTCCTTTGTAGGTGATCTGTTTCTTTTCTCCAACAGCTTTTAATATTCTGTTCTTGAGTTGAATTTCGGGGATCTTGATTATTATATGTCTGGGTGTAGATTTGTTTTGGTTATAGCTAGCTGAAGTTCTATATGCCTCACATATTTGAATATCATATTCTTTTTTTATGCTTGGAAAGTTTTGATAAATTATATCTGTAAACAAGGTCCAGATGTCATTTGTCTTGACACCTGCTTCTTCACTCACATTTTTAATTCTTAAATTATGCATCTTTGAGTTGTCCACAAGCTGTTGAATTGTTACTTCCCGAGACCTTGTTATTTTTAAGAGATCTTTCCTTTCACGGTCATAGGCTGCAATCCTGTCTTCAAGCTTTGAAAGTCTTTCTTTAGTTTCCTTCATGTCAACATGCCAGCTATCAAATTAATGTTTAATTTTCTGGATATCTCTTTGAATCTGTTTCATGCATTCTAGGTCTCTCTTATGCTGTTCAATCATGGTTTCCCTCATTTTCCTACGCTCCTCTATTTTTTATCTGTGTCTTCTTTAGAGATGTTTAGTATTTCTTTTATTATGGTTTTCATTTCTTCTTTTACCTGGGATAGAATTTCTGTTCTAATTTCTCTTATAGCTTCATGAAGATGTTTCTTACCTTCAGTTGACAACACTTCAGACATTTCAGGTGCGCAATTCTCGATCTCCATGTTTTCCTTTTGTGGAATGCTCTGCTTGGGTTGGATGCCAGAGTTTGCCCTCTCCCTTGTCATCTTGGCATATTCTTGATTTCTTCCACCCCTGGGTAGTGTGGTCCCAGGAACCCCAGCACTGGCCACAACTTCTCCGAAGTTAGGCTGTTTGTCTTTTCTAGCCAGTGCTGATTAAGCATATCTGATGTTGGGTGCCTGTGTCTCTGCACTGAACTGGACACCAACTCATCCAGGGTTTGCATGGGAGCAGAGCTGGTCAGGCCCTGTGAATCTAAGCTGTTTAGCAATATTGTCTGAAACGTGCATGGG